>CADDXX010000134.1:837723-880942 GCA_902810485.1 Alauda arvensis | reverse complement strand
GCTCAGCATCGCTGTCGGAGATTGGGGCTCGCGTTGGGCGGCGGGGCGGGGTGCGGGGGGAGCGGGCGGCGGCCGCGGCTGCTCCCTGCGGGCCCCGAGCCGCAGGTGCGGGAACGCCGCGCCCCGAGCACCCCCGGGCTCCGCTGCTCGGCGGGGACAGCGCTCCTGGCTCCGAGGGGCAGAGGCGGAGCGGGGCCGGCGGGACCTCGGCTGCCAATGGTCCTTCAGCACCGGCTGCGCGCTCCCGAGAGCCGCGAGTGCAGCGAGGTACGCAAAACTTTYCGGGAACACAACCGGCCTGTGCGGAATTCATGTTTTGAAGTAAATACTGAAACTAAGGGGAACGAAGCACAGAATTTCCGTGTTTTAAAAGCAAGTAATTAATTAAATCAACACTGACGCTTTTTGTTTTGTTTTTCRGCTGTAGAGATATCAGGCACGTACTTTTTTATGGAAGGCATTTGGAGATTMGGTTGAGAGGAATAATGCATGTATAAATTGAGTTCCTGCTTTGTCACAGTTCCTCTAAAATCTCGTTTCCCTTTCAAATGCCATGGGTTAGCACTGTTCTCTGGCAGGGAAAGAGTGGGGAGCAGCCCTTTCGCCAACAAAATAAGATATTTGCTTTYTTCAACAGCTTTTGGAAGTGAATCTCATGTATCTGACATCCTTTAGCATGTGAAAGTCCAAGGTCCAAGTCCCTGTCTGTCTGATGGGAGAGAAAGGAGGTGGTATTTCTGCATGAGGTGAGGCAGAGTATGACCCACACTTTTTACACTAAAAGAGGGTGGGAAGGAAAAGTAAAATGTAACTGTGAGTAAAGGGCTCCAAATAGTAGGTGTTCACAGTCTTGCAAGAAAACATTGCGTAAACCAGACATGGTGGGTGACAMAAAGCCCAGCAGCTTCTTGCTGAATCCTAACTGGCAGGGTTATCCCAGTGCCCAGCAGGAGGATATCTGTAAGCAGAATTAGTATTAAATAGCTCCCTGATTGGCTGCTTCTGCAAAGGAGCTAAACTGGGAARGAAGGCGATTAAACTGTCCCCTCACCTCCAGACACCTCTGAGATCATGGCTGGTGTAGATTACAGCCATGCTCATGCTGCCTGTCTCCTGTTATTTGCTTGGGTAAAGACAGGCCCTTTCTCCACTGCTGCTGTGTGACTGCTCCCAAATCAAACAATTCTGAGCTGKCTTCACCTGCAGCACGACAGCGCTGTAGGGCTCACTTTTTACACTTAGTGCCAATTTGTTATGTATTTGCATTCACAGAGTTTAAGGGCTCCATYTGTTTCACTTCTTGTTTTCTTCTCAGTAAGTGTGGCCAATGAGCTGCTCAATGGAATGGTACCTCTTAGAATAGCACTTGTCTTTTGAAAAAAACTTCATTTTTGCTTGATATCCTGCAGCTGGTGGGGAGCATTTGAGTTTTCTCAGCCTAAACTCACCAGAAAAGTCAGAAAGACTCTTAGCTCTAGTAACTTCAAATAGCAGAAAAAAGCCCCAAAATAATTCTAACTACAGGGGAACAAAAGGGTTTTTTATGAAGATTCAGCTCAACTGTAAGAATTTATGAATCAAATATACTTGCTTTGTTTCTGTCTTATAAAATCAATCCAGAAGAATAAAGATYGACCATACTACCAGACTGTTTTTTAAAAAGTTATGTGGAATTTGTTAGTAAAGAGGCAGGGACCAGTAAATTTGTATATGAARAAAAAAARCAAACCCAAGAACAAAGAGAAAACAACCTTGAAAAACCTTAATGATAACTAGAGGGAAAAYACAGYTATACAGGAAAAAAGTTTGACTCTGAAAAGTCATCCTTTTTTCTCTCTKTGTTCAGTTTACCTTATCAGTTTATTAATAGAGGAGAAATGGATCAGTTTTCTCCCACAGCTGTAGCAGTTCTGCAGGGACCTTGGAGATGAAAACTGTTTTCTCTCACCTCAGCCTGTCACTTTCATCTCTTCTCTCAAAGAACAGTGCTGTACTGCTTGAGCTTTCAAAGCAAGGTGTCAGGCTGKAACAGGGCAGACATGGTGTTTCCCCTTGAATTTTTCACTTTAACAGCTGGTATTGAGACTGTGTTTCAAATTATTTAACCYGCATGCAGCTTGACAATAAGCTGGTGCAGCTAATTGGGTGTAAACTGTTACTTGAGTCCTCAAGATGCTGATGCAGCCATTCATCATGTCACAGAGCCTACCAAGGCTGCTCTGCTTGGGCATGGTCRTAGATGTAAACCAGATGATGTTTGGTTTCTTGGTTCTTTCAGTGACACAGCTTATATGTGACAAACAGGGCTTCTTGTCACTTGTGCTTCAGTGTGCAAATCAAATTAAAAGAATGTGAGGAAAGGCCATAGAGTAAGTCTGCATATTCTTTCAAATTATCCAAAAAACACTTGTTTTCATGGCATTTGTAASAGGACAGACTCAACCTTTCATCTGGAAAGGAAACCACTTAATCTAATTGAAGTTAAGTGCTTGTATTTATAAACTTTGAATCAAAAGCAAAGAAATAAACATTATCATCTCAAAGCAAATACCCCAGAATTATTAGTCATTATCATCATCTGCATCTCATCAAAATCCATTGCTGGGAATTACCAAGGCAGGAAATTAAAACACCCAGAGCAGATACCACCTGGTCCTAGGCAGTCAAAGCTTCCCTTGAAGAAAACCAATTTTTGGAACGACTATAGCATGGGATGCCCTCAGTTTGCCTCATTAAGGTTTGTAAGCCATTCTATTTATAAAATATTCTGAAACTGAGATTTAATGAGATTTATGTGCAATAGTAAAGGCAAGAGTAAGACAAAGGGTAAGACCCAGTGAATTTTATATGTTCTTCTTACATTCAACAATTTAACCTAAGGAAAAAAATTTGTAACACCCTGAAAGCTATTGCCAGTATTCTTAAAAGATGAAATCTAATCACTACAAAAGCATTGGTTTCCAAAATAAAAGAAAATGAAATAAAATATGTTTAGATTTGGTTGTTTCCATTACTCAGGTGTCTAAAATTTCYGAATAACAAAAAGCCTGGTTGTTTGGGTTTTTATACCTATCTGACATCCAAGCACTTACTTTTGAAATTCAGGGTGTATTTCTCTCTTCCTTAGTTTATCTGCCTGTAAAAATCTTCTTGGTAATCTGAGGCTGAGTGAGCATTTGTTGGTAAGACATTTAGCCTGTTTAGGCACCTTGCTGGAGTATTCCCACCCACTGGCAACTTCAGCCACTTCAGTGATCCAGGGACTTTACAAACCCTTGGTGGCACAGCAGGCAGGTTTTCCTGTATCCATCTGGCTCCTCACCCATTGCTTTGTGGGTTTGTGCTGGGAGCAGGTGAAAGGATGGAGCAGCATCTCRTTACCTGGCAGGACCTGCAGTTGTRGCAATACYACAGTGGTRAACAGGAGAGCCAGCTCACTCCCTCTCTCTGCTTAGCTGCTTGTRAAAGCTCTGAGATGCACAGAAGAGGTTTCTGTGGACACTGCAGCTCTCTTCCACAGCATTTCCACCAGCACCACTGAAGGAAGCATTCAGAGCACAATGAAACCTTTACTGAACAGCCTCATATCTTCACAGATGGGAGAGGAGCTGAAGACCCCAAAAGGCAGCATGGGTTTGGTGGCATGGCCGAAGTCAGCATCATCCCAGTGCTGACCTGCTCCATGCCAAAGGCCACAACAGGTGGTCCATGGAGAAAATGTGAACACCAAGGGAAACAAGGTGTTAAAAGAGATAAAATACTGCTTTTTACTGACAGCATCTTCTGGATTTTTGGGGAGAGACTTTCAGAATTAGTCCCTCCAAGCCTCACATTGGTCCTCAAAACAGAGTGTCTGCATCTTCAAAAATTGCTCGAAGTGAATCTCAAGAAAGCTTATAGGCATGGAGAGAACTGCTGTGTTCTTGGCAGAGCTAGCAGGCTAATAAATCCAACCTCTTGTTTATTATGCCTAATAATAATGTATTTTTGACTGGGGTGATTTGCTAGGGYTGTAGCAGGACTGTAAGCAGGCTGGCTGCTGTGAGACATCAAATTGCAATTAACCTCGTCAAAAAACATCAGGTGGTGCACTATTGGCAAGGTATGTGTGAAGAAGGCATTCAAGGTAAAGAATTAAGTTGAAGAAATGATGAAGAAAATACTCCCTCTCAATTACAAAGAGGCAAAGAGAGACAGAGTTGTTTYCATATTTACTTGATTGGGGGTGTTGGGAGAGCATTTATAAATGAAGAGATTCAGCAGCASTTGCTAAGACTGCCCCACTTAAGAAGTCCTTTGGAAGGAGAAAGGTTGGAGTCTCAGTTTCCCTAAGCTCTGGCCAAGACTTGATGTGAAATCCTGGTTGATCTGAACAGKAACAGCTGCTAAGGAGCTATGAGTGGAAGTTGCAGTATGTTTCCTAGAAACCAAAGGCTTGAGCTGAATGATGAGAGCAGAACCAGATAATAAGAAATACTAGCAACAGTCTTGCTGAATGTTAGTATTTTCTCAGTTGCTAGTATTTTCCACCACTTGCTCAGATTAAATGCTGTTTAAAGCATCTGTAGTACCATCTTATTGGTATCTCTGTGCAGTTAATGCAATAAAGGGACATAAGGGCATAAATGTAATACTTGTTCATTTAATTTCATTTACTAGCTATGACTGAAAGTAACCTATGTTCTACTTTCAGTATGGACCTGTATTTTGTTTGCACTGAAATCTAGCACACGGCCCTTTCCAGAAAAGGATTACTTCCTCAAGGCACAGTCTTGGGTCTAGCTAATCTCGGCTTAGCTTGCAGTCAAAGCTTGTAAGCCCTGTCAGTGCTGAGCTCTCTGAGGACAGCAGTGGCTAGTGATAGGTCTCTCAGGGTAAACTGTTCTAATTCTGGGCAGGTCCCTGATAGCCAGGGACCCCTGGAAAGTGGGCACCTGCCACCTAAGCACTGGCTGGTGGGGTTCAGCCTCACTGGAGAAGTATGGAAGTGACTTAAATCTTTTTGGATTATTTCCTCCAGACTGTAAAGAAGAAGAAATGTAGCATTAGTAAGGCACACCAAATATGCTAATGGTCTGCTTTTRTGTGTGGTTTGATATTTTTGAATGTGGTAGGTAGAAGTGGAGGAGGCTGTGCAAGTGAAGAGAGGGGGAGATGGAGAGTGTTCCAGTTCCCACAGAGCTGCTCTTTTCAAATATATGCTGCTGTAGACTGTGGTCTGAATGATGCTGAAGATCCTTGAGGCTTCTCAATAATTCTTCAACATGGAACTTCTGTTTTCATATTTCTCTCAATTTCTGTCTTAGGGAATTTCTTGGGAGAAACTGTTGAAAATTTGTTGTTGTCCAGATGTTGCTTTATTGATGAAAACCAGAGATGTGCATAAAATTTTTGTCTGGGAGTCTTCCATCTCTGAAGAGTAGATTTTAAAAATCACCTCTTCAAAAGAATTMTTTTTCCTTTTTACTTTGCATATTGTTTCTTAAAATGCCACAAACCCAATTAACAATGGGGAAACAATCATGGCTTGAAATGTCAGTGGATTCCCTCGTCTTGGAGGAGAACTAACAAGGATTGAGAGAAGGAGAGAAAAATGTTTAGCAAACTATATGTTTTATTTTCTTTATCTGTATTTTGATATCTTTTACCAAAATAACACAATACTAGACATTAATACAAAATATACAAAAATTATTAGGGAAAATAATCCAGTATATATTCCATTGCTAAATTATAATTATCAGGTCATCAGGGCTTGGGGTGGGGRTTGACTGGGTTAGTGTACATGAGAATTTATTTGTTAACTGTTACCTTATTTTTGCACTCTACTGAAGCAGAAGACTCCCCATATATATGTGTGGAAATGCATCCCTCAGTTGGGTATCTAGAATAAATAAGTAATGTTATTTTTTTACACAAATCTTTTGTTCCTCCCTAAAGGAATTCTTTCTACATACAGGGGATAAACCATGTTAKCTGCTTCACATTTTCCTAAAATTATTCTTCTTCCTTTATTGTGAAATTATGCACCCAAAAATAGGCTGGTTTGATGCTGGTATGAGTAAGCCTGCTGATGCCATTCCATATGGAGAAAGCGTGTAGCATGTCTACGCTGGCACTTCGGATCAGCTCGCTCCTCTTCTACAGATTTCCYGCATGGCTGTGAGAGCTTTAAGCCTCTCCATCCCTGAGGTTTTGTTCCTGGATAACAATAACTACTTCTCTCTACTCCGGAGAAGTTTGGGACCTGAGGAAATTGCTGTTTCTGATAGTGTTTGAATTCAAGTCTTGGAAGTTGACAGAGTTTCTGATAGTGTTTGAATTCAAGTCTTGGAAGTAGCTCGGATACGTGTCCGTCTATCCTTACAGCTGTTCTGCATCAGGAAACTGTAAAGAAGTGAGAGATAAATTCATCCTAATTTTAATCTTTCTGACAAACCCTAGAGAAAGCCTTAATATGTGACCCAGTTTCTATTTCTGAAATATTATGGGTTTAATCCTCTTTCTATTTCAGTTTTGTCTAATTCAAACTGGGGATTGGACACTGCTATCTAATGCAGTCCAGTATTGCAAAAACATTGGTATAAAAGGAGAAACAGAAATATTTTACAAAAGTAAAGACATTAAAGGGGAAATGTAGAATTTGCTGCCACAATTTATTAATGTATATAATCACATTTTATTATCCACTCTCCTGTGAGAATTTGGAGTGCTTTAGCTTGCATTGAATGACAGGTTTCAGCAAAATATCTCACCTCATGCTGAAAAGGTGAATGTCATAAGCATTTTATAGATGCTGAAATTGAATTGCAGACTACTCAAATGCAGCAGAGCACTGTATAATATAACATCAAACATACAGATGTCTTATTTTGGCATTACTCAAATGCTTTAAGTGACTCATGGTTTCAAATGGCTTATCCATATACCTGCATAATGAGGCAAAAGGGGTATGGGGTATGGTTACCAACTGGGACCATTAGAGAAATCCATCTGAGTACATGTGGTCTAGCTCCATCAAGGGCTACAAATGGTCATCTTGGGACTGTTTCTCTTTTTAGAACATAATGAACACTGGCCAGAAAATTATAAGTAGCACTTTAGGACAAAGAGTTAGTATAATCAGTGCATTCGATTTTTCTCCACTTGTTTCTCCTACACTCTTAAATATAAACCAGGACACTGAGATACAAAGTGGTCTCCAGCAAGGCCTTGTGGATACAAATCCAGTTTCTTGCCTTRGTATGGGATTTCAGAGATTGCATTTGTTTCTTCATACAGTATCAAAATAATAACATCCTATATTTGGAAATGTGATTCCTTGTATGTGCAATGAGTCATGCTAAGAGGATTTCTTATTTTTCCTCTCCCACCTCTTCCTGAGATAATTGGTCTCTCTGGTATTAACTGGTKTTTCACCAGACTATGCAAACATGTGAATAACCAGAGGCTTTTACAGAAAGACAAATATACTTACATATTCTGGRAAAAGCTTTGTGCATGTATTTAAGTGATTTAAAGAATTAGTGTCCTGATAAGATGTATGTGTTTTGAAAACATTTTAGAAACTCACAGAGTAATTGTGGGGCTATTATTGTTTCCCTATTGTATGCATTATCTATTAGGTCTCCTTGTCTCTAATAGGATCATGTTCATTTTCATCTTTGCAGAAATGCAATGTTCTTCAATGAGATTTAATATTATCCTGAAATCATTAAAATTGCCATACTACCAGGTTAAAATAAAGAGATGCTTATCTAGCCCAACGGTTCCATTGTTTCTTGTTGTTTTCATAATGTGATTTTCACAAATCACAAACATCATGGGACTCATCCCAGGAGATGTTCAAGTGAAAGTAGATTATCTGTGAAACATTCCCCTTTAGAAATCATATCTCCCATGTGATCGTCATTTAAGCAATTTTAAATATCCTACTCACTCTGTTTCATCCCTTTKAATCAGAATTCTTCCACTTAAGGAAATATATTTCCATTAATTTGCAGGAGAAGGAATTAGTGGGGTAAATCAGTAGCKAACGCTGACTGCATTGTTGTGGTAAATCCTCTGCAGTTCCATTTCAGTTCTGTTACTGCCCATACTCCCCTGTGTGCATACAGAATATGAAATTGAAGAGCTGTCCCTGCTCAGAAGGTAGGGAGGGTCCTTCTGACCCCCTAYAGTTGTGCCAAATGGAGAGGGCAGTATCTCCTCCTTGTGCTGTTCTCATTGCCTGCAATTTCTTTACAACTCTGTGTAAAGTCAGTCACTGATTCAGTAAAGGACATAGTTTCTGTGTGGTTGTGTTTTCTTTGGAAACATCCTGTGGGTCCAGTGTGATTTCCTTTTGATTGCTTCTTGCATGTCCAGCAACAAGTATGTTTTTTAACTTCCCCTGTAAGAAGGATGGCATCAAGGGATGACATTTCCATTGTCAAGCGACTTCAGAAGCAGCAATTAACAAAGAGAGGACACTGAGATAGGTAAATATTGTTATCTCAGCTTTTCAGCTGGAGAAATTGAAATAAGGAGGTCAAGGTCAACGTCTTCCAATTTAAAATTTATGGTTGGACTTCAACAGCTAAATTAATGACATGAATTGCCAACTACTGAAGCYTACAAAATCAAAAGGACTGCACATTTTGAGGAATCATGGAAATATGAACACTTATTTATATGCCATAAGTGTTGTAACCAAGTTAAATRTTCTTGCTTCAATTATTAGGACAATGTTAAGTCATGGTCAAAGATATCATTTTAATTCAATCTTTTTAGGTTTTAGAGTTTTGTCTTATGTACAGCTGCAGATAACTGCATTTGCATTTGCCCCTTCTGTTTATTTACACTTATGCAGTATCAAAATCTTCTGAAGAGATTTTCCTTAAATATCGTGGTTGCTCTTAAAGTTAAGTTGTATTTAGATTTCTGTGGTTTGCTTCWCTACAGTCTGTCTCACATTCATAAAAGAACTTGCACACTAAGTGAAGGAAAAATCACCATCTATTCTGCGGGTTGTTGTGGAAGACATGAAAACAGGCACTTTCCACATGAAAAGAAGAAAGAAAGAACATCTTGCTTTCCCAGAGGACAGTAGTAGGGAAGAGACAGGGCCAGAGGAGGCAGCTCTCTGGAAGAGGGTTTGCACTCAATTCCTCTCCACACCCAAGCAGTCCTGTTTGAAGGGGACTCCAGGTCTGGTGGCAAGTGCTGCTGCAGACCACGAGCTTTCTGGTGTGCTTTCACCACCTRTGGGGAATTTGGTAATCAAGTGCTGACCAGATGGGCCCCCAGCTGCATCAATGCATCAATTTTGTACTCACCGACTTGGGCTCTTAAAAGTTGAGCATGGGGAAATGAACTGCAAAACTTGAATGTTTTTTACTGATTGGCCCTTTTGGTTCTCTCCTTCCCATTAAGGCACATGGCCAAAGCAGAGGGTTTTCCATTTTCAGCACCCATGGCACAGAAAACACAGATMTGCTGCCTAACTTAGTAATCAGTGGAAGAAGACAGGCATTTCCTTTAACTTAGCACATGATCTGATTCCCTCTCATACTGCATATTTCTTCTCCTGGCCGAGGAGTGGAGGAGTGAAGTCAGGCATCTCCTTTCTCATTAGTGCCTGGAGGTGGCATGTCCTGCCTGGAGGCACTGAGCAGCCTGACCATGTACTGCCCCACATGGGGCCAATCGATGAGGGGAAGCACAAGCTGGGGGCTGCTGCTGAGGCAGGTGATAACTCTCACATCAGAAGCCTGGAGAGGGTATTTTGGCAGCCTGGGGAAGGTACATGCTTTGCCTTAATTATGAACACAGTWAGTTRTATTGCTTGTGAAAGTTTCATTACRCTAGTTAGCACATTAGCATTACAAGCAACATAATGAAACATAATTGGTACAAGGGTTCAGTGTGAACTAATTGATCTGGAAAAAAATGATATTTCAGAATACAAACAAGAAAAAATAAACCTTGATGTTTCCTAGAAATATCCAGGGGGGATTTTATTTATAAAATATGAAGACAGAATTGAGAACTTACTAGCAAGTTGATTTGTTGTTGTTGTTGATTGGTTTGTAAAAATGGCATTTGGCTTATCACCCAAGCAAAGATTTACCTTCAGGGACCTCTATATTGAGCTGTGTTTGGTTGGAAACTGCTGAAAATATTGGTTTGGGAATAAGAGGATACATCATGTTTATAAAACATAAATTCCTGCTAATTTTTGTTGTAAAGGTAAGTACATTCAAGGAGGGTTACTAAGAGAGGGAAAACCATTCTAGTTCCAAAAATCTGTCAGCACAGCTATAAGGTCTTGCTGTGTTCTATGCTGTACAGTGTGCTAACAGCAATAGGTAGGTTTTTGCAGTCAAAAATAGTGACATGGCATTCAATTTAAACCCTTGGTTGTTCTTAGCAAAATTAAAATTACCTTTTGCAATACTAAAAAACAAATATGGAGATCTAACATTTAGTTTTACAAATTATCTTTTTGCTTACCCATATCAAACCTACCTCTGGAACCTATAAACTCTTCCTTGTGTCGGAGCCAAAAACAGCTCCTGTGTTTCTGTTAAAAAAAATAAAATCAGGGTTTATAATTATAGTTGTGAAAGTTAATGAAATGCCCATTAAAGAGCTGATACACAGTCATTTAAATGGCTGTTGCTACTAGCAATTTTGGTGAGATTCAATTGTTTTTATGTGGAAGCACCAGCATTTGTCTGGGGAGACAATYTTTTGCTGATGCCATTGGGATGACTTCTGTTGCAAGAGGCAAAGGTATAAAATGAGCAGTCTTGCTTACGAGCATAGCTTGGATCAAATGCAGGTTTTCAGCAGGTGCCACTGGTTTTATACCACACAATGTAAGCATTTGAATAGCAGGGTCCTGACACTCATAAAGTGAGCAGAGTGAGGGAGCTGTGCATCAGCTTTCCAGGTGATTCCACAGCTGGGATGCTGAGGAGGGAGGCAGCACCATCCCTCTGGGGATGGGGAGGAAGGCTGGGGGCTGGCCTGGGTGAGGGGCACTGAGAGGAGCAGAGCACTTGAACCAGAGGGGAAAGCCACATCACCTGGCTGGTCTGTGCCTATCCTTCTCTCCTGGGGTGACAGCAGCAGGCATTTCCTGGGATTCAGGGTTCCTTGTAATGATACCCTCCATGCTTTTCACCCCATTATATTTACCTGTGCCCAGTAAACTCCTAGTCAGGTAAGACAAATGTATTAATACCACTTTAAACCACTTCAGCACTGCAAGAAACACAGAGCTGAGAGCTGTGACAGCCAAGTTCAAAACACATCATTTGCCCATTTGAAGGTTTTGCAGTGAGTCATTTTCGTACATTTGTGCATGCCAAGTACACCAGTGCTGCAGGAGGCAGTGTTTCTTCCTGTGGGGTGGTGTCAGCTCAGCACAGATGGTGCAAACTCCCAGCASTGAATCACCAGGTTTCGTGCAACAGGTGGGTCTGCTTCCCTCAGGGATGGAGGAAGAGCAGGTGGGGTGGGCTGATAAGGAGACCTCCCCTGCCCAGCCCTGCAGCTCAAAACTACACCAGGCAGTGACTCCCTGCAGGGTATGAGAGAAAAGGAATTTGAATTTTTCATTAAGTCAGTAGCTACATGCTGTCTAAATTACATTTAGATATTATATCAACATTTGAGCTAATTACAAATGTGAAGCAGGGGCACATTTCTCTGGTGGTGCTCCTCTGGTCTGGCTGGGAAGTGAGGCTTGGTGTGAGCAAAGTCCCTCGTTCCTGCATGAGCAGGATTGCCTCCTGCACATCAGTGCTAACAATGTGCCCAGGCCACACACTAGGGAATAGGGATTACCCCCCTAGATCCACATAGCCAGGGCAGCTGCTGACACAGCTGGAGGGTTACAGTGGAAGTTTTAGCAAAGGCTGGTGCTGAAAGACACATTAATGGGCTTGGAAGTGCTTTGAGATCCACTGGGGGTAACTTCTGAGAACAAGAATAATGGTGTGGTTTCCCACACTGGTGGGAAAACATGCTATGAATGATAAGCCTAGGCCATGATCCTGAGTAACCGTCTTCATTGTCTCCTGATGTTCCCATTTTTGCTGAAAGTCAGAGCTCCTGAAATCATCTGCTTAGCTCTAAATRCTACTTCTAAACCAGAAAGATGAGTAGACGTAATGGTGAGTCTGTTACTTTGCATACATCATGAGTGTGAAGATAGTCTAGTGATTTCTGTTGCTGAGTACAGGACCTTTGAAAGTTTGAGTGTGGCAGTCCTTGAAATCTGTGAATCCACTGTCATGCATTTTCTACCAAATGCTGCACAAACTGGGAACAGTCCCCATGTTCATTACCTGTCTGAGCTAATTCTTCTGCAATCTGGGATRCAGATCCAACTTTCCCAATACTTGCTGGTGGTTACAGTGCAATCATATCTCAATGACTTTGCAAGCTAGCAAATAATTAGTAAAAACTCTGCCTAATTTCAAATTTTGCAGTTAGGGATCAGTGTTTTGGAACCTCACTGATACGTGAGGAACATGTGAAGTACACACGTAACATGGGAGGAACATGCTAGCAGTACAAGAGGCACTCCCACATTTCATTGCCCTGTTATTCTGATACATAGTCAAAATAATCTTTCAGAAATAAYAGGCAATCCAGTCCATRGTCTAAAAAGTTCTTGGCTAMTTTTCTGCATGTGCTTTTCAATTCCATTCCTGTATTGGAAGCTTTTCATGTGTGGCTCAAGGACATAATGAATTGATTTCATAGAAGCAGCCTCTCATTAGTGGAGAGTCAGCTTCATTAGCTGTAGGTCTGTGCTGGACTTTAAGAGAGAAGTTTCTGCAGTTTGTGATCAATATCAATCTTTCCAYGGCAGAGGTTCAGCCACTTGGGCCCTGATGTAATTAAGTCAGCTTAATATTTTCCCATTAAATGSAACCCTGCTCTGCTACTTAAAAGTTCATGACACTTAGGAAAAATTCCTTAGATTTTTAAGAAGGGTGCTTCTATAACTTTTTAAAAACTAATTCATTTTGCTACATTCAAGAAGGGAAAAAAAMCAGAAAAATTGTGATGTTGTGGCATGTTAAAAAACCTGGTGTCATCTCTGAATGTGGTTATTCTGGAAATATTACAAGTAATTATTTTTTTCCCAGCAATGTCACATTTCAGCCCTTTGAACCAAGCTGACTAGTGATCACCAGCTGTGTTTTTCTGGTTTTCAGAGAGCCTTGATTTCTTCTTTTCAAAGTCCTTGATCCTTTTTTCAAAAATGCTGATCATTCCCTTCTGCAGCTGAAATATACCTAATATATCTAATTCTTAAGAGAAAGATGAAGGTAAATAGGCACATGTATTAGGTATCTAAACACATTAAAATTGTTTGCCTGCTATGAACTGGCAGAATCCAGGTCTTAAGCACGTCCTGTGATGTGCTCTGAATTGGTAGACACTCACTACTCTGTGCTTCATCTCATCTGAAAAAGCTTTTTTATTGTGTGAAAAAAAATATTTCACAGTGTAGCATTCTCTTTTAAAAGTCAGATTTCACTTCTTCTACTATTTACCCCCCCTTTTTTTTTTAGCCAGGAAATATGAAAAYAGAGAAGAGTAGTAAAGTAGTTTCTGGACTATCTTAAAAAAAAATCAGAATTTCTTCCTGGCTGTCTTTATTATTAGCAGACTCCAATTTTTATCAGTCCCACTCCCCTTCAAAAATGTTGCTCGAAACAGTTTTTAAATCATGATTCCTCATGTGCTCGGCGTTCAGCTGCGGTCGCTGGTGAGGCAGTGCCATGCCACAGCTTTTCCCACCGGCGCTGTGCGCAGCAGAGACGGGCACGGCCGGGGCTCAGCTGCCGTGGGACCGTGGGACGGGCTAAGCACGGGCTAAGCAGGGTCTTATCCTCTGGCTAAAGCAGCTTCTTGGCCAGGAGGCGAGCAGGCACCGCCCCTCTCACCCCGTTACACAAGAATTCGTGAGACATCTGTAGTTTACATAATGGTACCCAGCGTCCAGGCAGCATTTCTCATCAGTAGATAATGAAATGCTCTTTTTTGGGAAAAAAAAAAAAGTCAGTGTCATCTCATTCTCAATTTACATATTCTGAGTCTGGCTTTGAAGAAAGGGCATTTTTCTCCTGGTCAGAACAATGGTAAAAGACAAGACAGCTTGTGCCARGATTTAAAACACTTGAGCAATGTGTCTTGGTGAACAAGACTTATCTATTTAGTGCTTAAGACCTGTGGCTGAATACCTAAATTATCCTTGTGTAACTTTGCAGTCATAAAAGTACATATTGCTAATTGCCTTCCTGTCTCAGGTGTTATATTTTGGGCTGCAGAACAAGCAGTCCCTATAGCTTGATCTGCTTCACACTTCATACCAAGACCTGGTCTTCAACTGCATGTAGTCTGTGTGTGTGCACAGCTGTGCAGGTTAGGATTGTCAAAGCTTTCTGAATAGCTTTGAAAGACAGCTGATCTTGAAAAATCTTTTAAAGAAGTGCTTCTGTAAAAAAAATCCAGCACAAATTGAAGTTTGGGAAAAAATATTTTTAGGCACATCATGGGGGATTTTCAGTCTCACCCTGACGCTGGATGCAGGCTTTAAAGTTGCCACTATTATTTGCCTGCAATGCTTGCACACCCCATTCCCACAAGCCCTCTGCTTTGGTTCTGCCCCTGTAAAATGAAACAAAAGAACCTTCTTTATGCAGTTCTTCCCATTTTTTGCCTTTTTGGCTTGCAAACTCTTGAGACCAGAGTTCCTGTCTTAAATACAGTCTGGCTTTTCTGGACCCAAAGGTTATTCAAGAAATTTGCTGTAGCTTCATTGCAAGAAATTTACACCAATATAATATTATTATAGGCTTTTTGATCAGAATTTCACAACATAATGAAAGAAAAATACATTTAGGAAGAGGAGCGTATATTGTGGGAATGATCATTTGTTTGACCTTAATCTGTCATTGCCAAAGCTTCCAGGCTGCACTGTATTAGCAGATGGATAATGGGCTCCAGCTGAAATTACTTGCACAGTTAAGTACTTTATTTTGTCATTTTCCTACAGYGAGAGTCTCTAAGAACAGGGCTGGCACATAAACACTCACATACATTCCTGCATAAACGTGTTGGGCTCATTGCTTACACTGTTTCAGTGAGAAGCTGAGGCGCTGCCATCTCTTCTCCAGTGCTTTGTTCCAGGAACAAAAGCTGGAGCCAGGTAGTCACTGTTGCTTCCCTTGGGGAGAGYGGGGAGCCTGGCACAAAAGTGCAGCACCTCATCTGGGACAGACTCCAAAGGACAGGGGGAGGGAGGTTTTTCACAGACTTCACTGGATTTTGGATCATCTTCAGAGTTTTTATCTTAGACTAGCTTCTCCGTATTGAGCTTTTCAGTGATGTCTTTGTGCTGTRTAGAGAGAAAGTAATTAAAAGAAAAAATTTACCACAGCAGTAAACAAAACAAGAAAATCGCAAAATTCAGAGGAAATAGGATTCAGGGGATAAAAGCAGAGAAAACAATAGAWTGAGCACTCATTTTGCATGCATACGATGTTATTGCCTGTAACTTTTGTTAACAGGTTAAGGAGAGCTCTTGCAAAGATTTTTATAAAAGTGGAAGCAACATGAAGAACAAAAATGATCAATGCTGCTAATTRCACATCTTCTGATGACTTTGACATCTCTAGAAAGGAATTCCTCACCACAACTGGATAAGATTTGCATAGTTTTTGTCAAGATGACTACTCCCCTAAATGATTCAAATATTATTAGAGCAGAATGAAGTGATGTGCAATTCCTGCCTGTGAACCAAAAATAGTCTCTCATTTGAACACCAAGATGTAGAGGGTTATTGATTATAAATTAAAATGTTATAAGCAAATTGTGCACAAAGAAAGAGGTGCATCCAAGGGGTTTGTTCAAGAATCATGCATTTATTTATTCCAAAATTATATAAAGAAATTTGCATAAATGGTAATGAATATGCTTAGTAGTCACAGAAATGGTATTGTTTTCATGTGGTAGGGAATTGTCATTTGAAGCTGGCTTCTTTACTTAGCATATAAACCTGACATAACTGTTCCCAATGACAGGGTAATTTTAATGAAACTTAATTGAAATAAATTGAAAGGCAGGCTGGATTTGGTACTCCCATCTCTATTATATTAATTCTGCTTATATTAACCAGAGACAAAAGAAATWCATTTAACTATGCTTTATTCCTAACAGAATCATGGGTAAATGACACTCAAAGAAATTGAAAAAGAAAAGAAGAGCAGATTCCTTGCTTAGAGTTRTAGAAGCTGAACAAGGGATTTTTTTAAATAAGGAAAATATGTAGCAACCAGTGAAATAGCCATAGATCTTGCAGGTCAGATGGGGGTTTAGTGATGTCTAGCAAGTCCCTGGTGTGGTTAACTACAGGAGCAGTATGGCCAGGTATCCAGTGGGCAGTCTAGAGGCAAGTTAAAAAAATCTGGGAAGAACAGAGTCCTGTGGATGTAGAGAAGAAAAAAGTAAGCTATGGCATGAAGTCACAAAGAAATACAATGAATGTTGAATAAAAAATGTATTGGATCAGGAGCCACAGGTATTTCAAAAAGAGATACAAAGCTTTGATCAGTTTGATGCCCCAAAAAGACTTCCTACCCCTCAGGTGGCAGAACCTGCAAACACAGAACCCTGGAGTCTTGCTTGGCCAGTGCTTTCCCACACCTCTGTCACTCAATTACTCCAGTGTGGTGCTGTGCATGACCTAGTGAAACTTGTTAAATTGGGACTGGGATACATGGCTAGAGAAGGAATTTAAAGACTTGGAAAATTGCTTTGAGGTTCTCTGCTTGCAAATATGTATGTTTTAGTGAGGGCAGGCACCTGTGACATTTCTGCTACTGCCACACAGTGCACACAAATCAGCTCCAATGACAGGTGTGGCAAACCCTTCTAGATGGCTTGTGGCTGAACATGATTGATAACAGAGCAGAGGCAGATGGGATATTTTTTATTTAACTTAGGGAAGCAAACAGCATAGGCTATGTCAGCATTAAAAATTACATACTGTCATAAGAGCAACCCTGAATGTTGATGAGGTCCCTAAATCCATGTTGCATGAAGCTTAGGATGACACAGGGCTCTGCACCCTTCTGAATCTCTGAATCCAGGGAGGGAGCTGGGGTGCTCTCTGTCCACATCAGAAAACACCAAGGGCATGAGATTCTGTGCATGTACATCTGAGACAGTTGTGTGGGCTCCAGCTGCAGSCAGTGGAGTCCTGAAAGGGGAGTCAGTGGAGTCTGGGTGTGACTGCTGTCCACTGACAGCATTGGATGGATGCTACACCTGGCCCAGAGAGAGGTACTGCATTGTGGCCACCCAAAATTCAGGAATAAAAGCCCTACCCAGCTTGTTAGCAGTTAGCCTGAACAWTAAAGCTCAACCAAGGCTGCAGATCTCATTGGCACAAAAGAGGRATAGTTACATATTTCTTGCACAATTGGACACTGCCTTATTTGAACACTGCTGTTGGTCTGAGCTGGTCAGAATCCATTAAAGGGTAGAGAGAAAAGGTGCTGAAGATTACCCATGTGAGAATAAGAGATTGGTGAAACTAGATATTCCCTGCAGAGGCACATGGAATTTAATTTCCTTTTAAAAGGTAATTTTTTTATCTTCTAGCAGCTTTGCAGTGTGATGTCTGTTGATCTAATGCAGACAGTTATATTCTGAGTTCAGGCTCTGAATCTGCTGTGAAATAATGAAATTATTTTTGTTTGTTTTAAGCTAATGTKTGAATGACAAAATTACTTGCAAAAACTATACAAAACTGCCATTTTGTTGGACTTAACATTTACAGGGAACATTTTCTCTGGTTCTGAAGAATCCCCAGACTTTGCATAAATCAGCAAGCRCTGGCATTTTCCTAATGTCACTAATGACATTTTGGCCAAGAGGGTCTCAGCTGACTTTATTTACTACAGAATAACACAAGGCATGTCCTGAGGGGAATTACTGCATCACTGGGTTTGTTTACATTACTCTTTAAGCTGTCATCCCCAGCAAGTGTAATTAGCTGCCCAGTGAAACAAGATCTTTCATTACCATCTTTCCTAATGCTTAATGTAAGAATAATTCTCTAGGATGTGTGTTATATATGGAGTAAACAAAATATTTCCTTCTCAGTGGGGTGAATAAAGTTACCAATGTCAAATGCTGAATGACAAAAGACAGTTTGCCCAAAGGCCCTGTTTTGGGGGGATAACTGAGGGAATCTGACATTGATCTGATGCAATGGTGCCGAGGTTATTATATGGCAAATTTAGCAAAGAACATATTATTCCAGGCGCTTACAGAATTATATCCACCAAGGGGCCAGTTAAGAAAGTAAAAATCTCTTTCCAGGATAAAAAGGACCACACTGAGTATTTGATAACAACTGTGTTGTTATTCAAGTGATGGTGATGGATTAAAGCAAGGTTAATGTAATGTAGCTGAACTCCCAGCCACTGATACAAACAGGAGGGGGGTCTGGTGACAAGGCTACTGCTGCACTGCTCTCTGGAGAGCAAGCAGAGTGTGCTTACTGTAAGAGTTGTGTGCCTTAATCACAGCATCCAGCCTAGCTGATTGCTTTTGGTGTCAGTATTCAGTGCTTTGGGAATAGGAAGAGAGTAAAAAGTGCTTCCACCGGGTCAGCTTTTAAGAAAAAACCTTAATCACTTATGAACCAGATTTGCATTATGACTTATGGGGAATAGTAGATCACTTCAGGAGTGTTGTGATCCTGCACCCAGGGTATCTGGCCTCCTACCAGCAGGGCAGTTCAGCCATAACTCTGAATGTAAGCAACATTTTAGGACAGAGTCCTAAAATGTTAAATATTCCACCTGAATTACTTTTTTCCAGTGAATTTATATTGCCTTCTTCCTTCTGATCAGGTCAGTCTTGGCCTAACTGCAGAGGTGTGCTGCTACACAATGGTGCCTTTTGCCATGTTGTACTCTTAAGGTCTTGACATCTTATTTCTTCAGTGCACAGGCTGTTAGGGCAAGGCTGTGTTAGCCCTGATATCCCACCAGTCTTAGAATAGCATCATTAGAGGGCTCAGCATAATAAAATGTGCTAAGAGCCAAGGGATGTAAAAAAGTATCTGGCATCTGAGCAAGGCTTCATTGCATATGACCTGTGCTTTCCAAGCTCCATAGGGGTTAATTATTTGCCTGGCAAAAATATTGTCTCAAATGACGTGTTCCCCAGGAGGTTAAAATGCTCCCCTCTTCAAATGGGTTACTGATTCCCTTTACCATGATGAAAAATTGCATCAAGTTTCACTGGAGAATAAGGTAGTGGTAGAGGGGATGGAACTGCTCATTAGTGCAGGCACCATGACCTATGACTCAGCTTCCACAGGCACCAAAGGTGGAAGAGACAGTAAAAACTGAGGAGGGGTGTCAGAAAAAACGGAAAAGCAATCCTGACATTCCTTTTTAAACCCAGATGGTGTGCCAGTTCTCCATGTCATAGTTGTTTGATTTATAAAATACACAGCTTTGTTAATATTTTTGGGCAAATAAGTAACAGGGGTGGCTTTGTTTTTTGTTCATTTGTTTATTTGATCAAAAAGAAAGTTATAGAAGAGCAAGTAAGCAAACCATGACTTTATCAGGCTAACACCAGAGCAAAGAAAGGGGGCAATTAGATGCTGTCACAAATAGGTTGCACCAGTGGAGAGACAGTACAATGCCCATTGGTCCTCCTTTGAAATGCTCCTCCCTTCTTGTCTAAGCCGAGTTGCCTGATTTTCCTTTGAACCATTCAACCAGTGTATGGCAGTTGGAAAAGTCTGGAGGAAACACAAGTCATCCCATCACTTGAACTGTTCATCTGCAGTGGAAGAACCCATGGCATCAGGAGGTGCAGCCTGGTTGATGGCACTTGGTACAGAGATGACAATTCGCCTTGAGTTCTGCACTAAATAAAAGTAAAGCAGTCTCTGGAATGCTGGTGTAACATACAAAAGAAACCAAACAGTTCTAGCCCACAAAGAGTTTAAACATGCTTCAGAGGTATTAATTAACTGTATGTTAATTAATTGTCCAGGTACATACGACAATCGTTCCATAGAATCACAGAATTGTTTAGGTTAAAAGAGAGTGCAAAGATCATCAAGGTCAACCACTAACCCAGGACTGCAAAGCCCACCACTGAACCATGTCCCCAGGCTCCACATTTACACATTTTTGGAACGCTCCCAGGAATGGTGATTTCACCACATCCTTGGGCAGCCTATTCCAATGCCTGACCACCATGAATAATGTTTCCATGAATAATGTTTTTCCTAATATCCACTCTAAACCTCCTCTGGTGCATCTCAAGGCAGTTCTCATTCTGTCACTTGTTACTTTTGAGAAGAGACCAACCCCCACCTGGCTACAGCCTCCTTGCAGGCAGTTGTAGAGAGCAATGAGGTCCCTCCTGAGCCTCCTTTTCTTCAGGCTAAACACTCCCAGCTCCCTCAGCTCCTCCTTACAAGATTTGTGCTCTAGTCCCCCAGTTCCAGCCCAGAAGAGATTAAATAAGTGACTTGTGATGCTGCTCATCTCTTGTTTTCCCGATTCCCTGACATTTGTGTTTTCTTTGCTACAGGATGAGTATCTTGCCTTGAACAGCAGAGGGGAAGGTCAGTCTCAGCATTCCCACGTCCTTCGTGCCCTCTCAGGATCTTGTCTCAGCTGGAGAGCCTCTTATGATGAAGGACTGGGCATGGTGCTTATCTGACACCAGGGAATTTGCAGATGAGCAGTAATGTAAGAACCTTCTAATTACTTGTATCCCTTCAAGACTGAAGTCAACAGATGGAAGAGAATAGGTGCACCAAAAAAGAAAAAGCTGCTGTCAGTTTGTCCCATGTTGTCTCAGATACTTCTTCCTCATCAGGGGAAAGATTCCTCACACTCTTCCTCTGCTCCAGCCTTGGGTCCATCCTTATGGTGCTCTTTCATGCTTTAGTTAAGAAAGCTTAATAGAAATCAAACAAACTCTGACATGCAAAATCAGTTAGAGCTGGCTTTTTTAACCCTGTTTTCAAGAAAGTGACTGATGATTCACTGCTAACCTGGTCAAAACAGCCTCCCATGAGAGGCAGGGTCTTGATTTTTGCTTTAATAAGGAAGCAAAAAAAAGTGTTTTGCAAATTCTTATAAAATAATCTTAAAACAGTATACAGAGAGAGAAAAAAATATACACAAATATGGTCCTTTGTTTCTTGGAAGAATACCTGGAAGGTGAAGGGAATTAGTTTTTATAACAGAAGAACATGCTATGTGGTGTCTTTCCCAAGCAATTATATCCTTTCATAGTAATGGTTTCATGAAAGGTAATCTGATGAAATTCCTTTGGTCAGGAGCCTATTTTTAATTAAATACCCTAAGGATAGCTCTTTTATCTATTAAACTTTGAGCTATTTAGCTCACTTGGGTTCAGTGGCTGTCAGTAAACCCTGAGTAATTCACATGTTCAAAGAAGCTGAATTTATGAGYAAATCCTAAATCATCTCAGCCTGAATCTGTGCTTTGGCAGAGGGGGTACAAAGGGAGTTAAGGAGTCCCTCTCTGGTMCACAGACCTCTGGAGACTGGGGAAGCAGCGAGGTACCCAGTATGGAACACTTCCAGGAGGACCACTGTTCTGATGCCTCTATGCCTGAACTCCCTGGAGTTTCACCTTTTGCACACTCAGTCATCTTGGAGCTCAGACATGCTCTCTGGAATGGTTTATGCACAACCCTAACAGCTKTCAAACACATCAGGGAGACCAATCAGTGATTTATGCTGCTAACATCTCAAATACAAAGGGGGCCTGAAATTTATACATACATAGACACAATAAAATTGAATGTTACCCACACATTAAATGCATACTTGGGTGCAGCCAACAGAGGCTGCTGTTTGGGCAGCAGTCTGCMTTCTGCTTTGGGAGCTTCTGGACCTTCCAGGGACAAGGTCCAGGATCATTGGATACASCTGGGAAATGCTGAGAAACTAGAGAGTGCCTGCTGCTGTGAGACTAGGACATGGGAAGGGGAGCTACCAGGGGTGGGCTCAAGGGAGCTCTGGCAGCTTCTAATGATCATGATCAGCTGCCCYTAACCCAGCCTGCCTGGAGCCTTTGTGGCAGCCGCCTGTCGCTGCCCTGTAGCGCGCTGGTGCCGTGACAAGCTGGGGACTCCCCCGGGCTCTGGCGCTTCGGACAGTCACCTATGGCCAACGTCGGAAAAAGGAACGAGACGGGTTCTTGTCCAGAAGAGCCAAGAGTCCGTTTATTAACGAGAACAAAAGTTATACACCGAAGCCTAGCAGAAACACAAAGCAGCCCTCGGATACCACCCAGGGACAAGAACCTTAACAAGACTGGGATGGCAGGTTTTATATGGTACATCCAGGGTGGAGTTTAGGGTCAGAGTCCAATTACAAGAGGAGCAGGGACTGCAAAAGGATGGGATAACTAAGAAAAGGGAACTTAGGGGTCCAAATTGACAGGACTGCACTCCACATCTCTGCGTCTTGGGGCAGAGGCAGTCTGCCACAGCTGCCCATCCTTAGAAGGCTGAAGCACGTTTAGCCAGTGCTCAGGCGAGGACTCCACAAGGGCGTGGCTTGGAGCACAGCTCCAAGGCAGCAGTTTGTGCAGCAGACCACAAGGAAGGGGGCTTCAGTGGGATTTTTAGTGYTGTGACAGTCTCAGTTATGGTGGTGACATGTCACAGGGAAGTCTGTCTGGCAGATGTTGGAGCAGCTGTTCCTGTCAGGGCAGTGTCCTGAGGCAGACTCTGGATAGCAGATGAAGACCTCCAAGCCCTGGGCTGCAGGGAGTACCTGAAGCATCTCTCTGATGCCTGAGAGAAGGCCTGCTGTCCTGCCAGATGTGTGCTGTCTTGGAAGATATGCAAACCAAATGGAGGAGTTACAGGTGGGAGTGAGCAAGCTGTGCAGCATCAGAGAGGCCAAAAAAGGAGATAGATGAGTATTTTTATGAAGGAAAAAAAAAATAAAAAGGAAAGGTTCTTCTCAGTAGTGTGAGGAACCCTAGACCACAACTGCAKCAGAGAAGCAGGTGCTATCCACCACTAATATTGAGATACTGAGGYAAGTGCAACTGCTGAAGAATGGGAAGGATGGAAGTTCATGACTTCTGTCACTAAGGATKTCCCCATCTAAAGGCTTAAAACTGGGAGATGCATTCCCTCCCYTCAAAGCTGATGATGTCAGTTATGCCTTTGGGCAAAGAATCTGCTCTATCTGACCCTAAAGCGTGGGGATGAAATGGTGAGCCCSTGCAAACAGGTGCCTCCCTGCTGCAGGGGACAAAGGCACCCATCTGCTGATCTGACCAGCACCAATAGAGCGGTCTGCTGCCTGTGCCATGACTGGGGATGCCATRGAGGCCATGGAGTTTCAGTGCTGAAACTCCTCCAGCCCTCTGGCCACCATCCTCTGCAGWCCAAGGGAGGTGATTCTTCCCCTCTGCTCAGCACTGATGAGGCCACACCTGGCACACTGTTGGTCTGAGCTCCTCACTCAGTRTAAGAGAGATGAGACATTGGTGCATTGGAGAAAGTCCAAATAAGGTCCAGGTACAAAGATGATGGGCTGAAGCCCATCTGCCTTAAGAAAAGGCAGAGTGAGCTGGGGCTCTTTAGCCTGGAGAGGAGAAGGCTCATGGTTGAACTTACCAATATGTGTRTACAAATACTTGGAGGAAAGGTGTTGAGAAGATGAAGTGAGAAATGTCACAGTGGTGTCTGGTGAGAGTCAGAGCAAAGCATAAAAACTGAAACACAGCATGTTTCCTCTGAAGATCAGAAAACATATTTTAAATGTGAGGGTAACTGAGTTCTGGCAYAGGTTGCTCAGAGAGGTGGTGGAATTCCTGGAGATAYTCAAAAGCTGCTTGGAAATAGTCCTGGGCAGCTGGCTCTAGCTGACCCTGGCTTGATAGGGGTGGGGAAAAGTTGGATGAGATTATCTTCAGAGGTCTCTTTCAATCTCAGCCCTTCTGTGATTCTTCCTATTATAGCCACAGGGCTTTCTGATGGCAAGACTAGGAACATGCTAACCATTACTGTGATATTTCACTTTTTGATTTCACCTCAAGTTTTTCACTGCATCAGAAAAGTAAATTTGCAGAGTGCTACCTTGAGACAATACTCTAATGAGAATATGCTCATTACAGATGGAGCTGTCTGAACCCATTRATTGTAGAGAAGAGTGTGTCTGAAAAATGGTCCTCAGAGTATTTCAAAAATCTTTGCCTGATTATGGCACAAGCTGAGAGACAAACCTAGAGGTGTGGCCTCCCATGTAACATGCTATAGATGGCCACACCACATCAAATGTGCAAGCACTCAGCAGCCCCAGTGCTCTGGCCGTGGTTAGAAGAGGGATGAACTCTATCTTATGGTGGTGCACATGTAATTTTAATTAATTCAGCAGCTGGAAAGGAGGCTACATTGTGTGGCTAACTTAGAATGCTGGCTGTGCACACACAGCCTAAAAATAGAGGTGGCCATATTGTCAGTGGTACAGTGAGTTTACTTTAATTTTGGCCTGACACCTGAGGCCAATATCAGCAAATGGAGCCATGTCAGAAAAATATACTTGAYCCAGAAGCAAAGTGATACATTTTTATCTGTTCTAAATTTAGCTTCATATCATTATGCCCCAAAGTCTTTCCAAAGAGGAAAGAAACAGTGCTTGAGTCTTTCACTGAAGATTTCTTTTGTTTACAGCTATTGATGAAATAACTCCCAMAGTAAATAAAAGATTTATTCAGTTTCTTTGAGGAAAGTGAAGCAACTTACAGCATAATGCATTCCTCAGGTCATACAATATATTMATCTTTTTAGAAATACAGCTAAAACCTATCCACTAGCTACAAGCCCCACCCCTTTCCAGAAAGTTCATTGAAAAAAATAATGTCTGGATTAGAAGTCAAGCATTTTTTTAATCTATGAAAGCAAAGCTTGTAACACCAACACAGGCAAGGTTTGAATGCTGCTAATAACCTAATCAGTGAATCTCCATTCCTCCTGATCTTTGATGTATTAAAACAATTGACATGAAGTTTCTGATTAATAAGTACTTGCTGAAATCCTCACTTTAATCAAGCCCACTTGTTTTTTACTAAGCTTGAACAAATGTTCTGATCACAKTCAGTTAACATGCTTTTATTTAAAAACAACATAAAAGACTTAATTTAGGATACTATTGAAAATATAACTAATTTATCTTAAACATTGCWACAATTTATTTATTCAAGGTATGATATTTCTTTACTGATATTAAGAGTGATTAGGATTTAACCTATAATGTTAAAAATCCCCAGTTCTTACAACCACCCACATCCTGAAAATGGTCACAACCAGCAGACTGACAGTCAAATTGGGTTCTTTGGCTGAACTGCTGCAGTATTGCCATATTGTTAATCACCAATTTCCACAGCAGCAAATTTTCTTTCTGGTGCTGTTAATGTCTCCCTTGAGTCTTTCATAGGACTCTGGTTGTCTTTTAGGCATAATATTGCCTTGTTAAACTATGCTTAACAGTCTATAATGGCTATTTCAAGCATCTTTTCCTTTCCATAATTTTTACAATGTGTTTAGGACTAGAATGCAGTGCAGTGGATTAGAAAATGCATTTATGTYCAGCTTGGGTATTAATTGGGAGTCTCAACACTTACCCTGTTTCAAACCACAGGTATCTCTTTGAAAGGCAGTTTCTTTGAAAGCCTAATCCATCCTTTTACTCTGTGCTTGGGGACAGGGGGAGGGGGGGMCTCAAAATGCTTGCCTAAGTGTAAACCTTTGGTCTGGATGTTTGGGAAGTTGTCCCAGATCTGGAYATCTGGGAAACTGAGAGTTCCTGTCAGGGTTTGTGTGCTCAYATGTGATGAGGTGAAAGGAGAGCATGCTGCTGTGCATTGAGACTCACAATATCTGTGAAGCCACTAAAACAGGTCAAATCCCATTTTCTGAGCTGAACTGACACCACAGTKTGCAGGCACACAGTTCTTCCCTCCCACTACCCAGAACCACGTGGCTGCATCCAATCCTCTACAATTAATGGGTTCAGACAGGAGCAGTCCCCCACTTGTACCTATCCKGTGCCTGGCAGGGTTTTGGATGAGTGATGTGCTGGGGACCGTGCAGGAGCTTTGCAGGGCTGGTGTCTGGCACTGAATAGGGAAAATCATAGCTCCAGATGCTGTGGATACTGAGGCTGTGTGGAGCTGGCAGTTTGAGAGCAGGCACAGCAGCCCAGAGCAGTCAGCTGTGGAAGAAAGACCAAGCAGAGTGGGTTGATGAGGTGAATTAAACTGCTTGTTAAATAATTAAGCTCCCCCATGAAAGTACCTTTTAGTAAGAGGATGAAAAATGYTAGTGTTTGGGGATGTTTTCTGTGTTTGTTTTGATTTGTTTTTTTAACAGGCTTTTAGTGTTCTATATTTGTGCCACAAATCCGGATGGCAAAATAAAACATTCTAGGAACGTCAACAACCTAGATGCTTTCTGGGGAAATTTTGGCAAAAAGTAAACTGTTAATAATACTGTAATATAATCATCATAATAATGACTAGGCATTGTAGGCTATTTTACAGTATGCTTTGAATTCTTATAATATATTGTATATAGCTCCTGCTAAAAAGGGCATCCTGTCCTGGAGGATTTAAAGTCTAAGGTTCTAGTCCTGTAATCTGCAGTATRTGAGTGCATTCCTTTATCTGTAAGCACTGCCAATGCAGTCAGGTGCATGGGAGCAGTCAGTCACAGGCTATGGTTTTCCTAGAGCAGAACTGAAAATTGCTTGTGAGGACTCAGTGCACATTTTTTAAAAATTTAGCTAATATGTCTTATTTTCTTGTAAAGCTGAGGCAGCTCTCACTTTAGGAAATGCAGGGCAGTGTAGGGCAGCTCCYATAACTCACTGTGATTGCCAAGTGAATACTGTTGTGATGAGTCTCTGTAAACCCCAGAAGGTTTCTGGGATATACTGTGCCTTCCCCTTAGTATGGAAATTATTTACAGCCAGCAACAACACTGAGTACAGAGAAATGAGCAACTCACCAAAAGTGCCTGTAGCTTCTGCTCTCTGACTGGACAGATAGGAGCCCCTAAAATATTGATCTTACTAGCAGTCCAAAAACTGTTATTAGCAAATAATTATCATAATTGAGTTKTACCAACTTTGCTGCAGGATAAATGTCTAAGAGAAGTCATGCATTTTGTTTGTTCATAGTGGCTAACACTRTTGAGGGCCCAGCACTYTGCATTCTTTTATGCTAACAGGCCYGGGGCAGTAGAATTTKGTCATATGTGACCTGATGTTTTATTTGTCAGTATTTAAATTTGCAATTGCACTTAACTAGACTGTCACCCCAGCTTGACACCACCCTTGGAAAGGACAGAGAGTGAGCCAGTGAGGATAGTGTCTCTCAGGGCTTTCAGTGGCAGACAAAACCAAAGTAGTTCCTGTTCAGCAGTGGTGTTTATAGCCCAGCCTTGTGGTCCTTCAGTTCACTCCCTTGTTTTCCTGCCTGTGTGAAAACTGTGCAGTCAAGTCCCACAAGAACCAYGAGCACTTCCTTGTGTATTTTGGGATACAGAGCATATATGCACAAGAAACTTTCTTTCCCAGCTGTCTAGTCAAGTAGTTTATGATGTGGAAGAATAAATTCTATTTATTGCTGCTGTTGTAGATAGCACCAATTGAAATAGCCCTTGGGAATTCCTGTTTCATCACTCAAAACTCCACCCTGTTTACTTTTTGCTTATTTTTTTTAAAAGAGATTACTTGGACATTCTTCTTTCCAACCCCCCCCCCCCCCCCCCCCCCCCCCCCCCCAGGAAAACAAAACTTGAGTAAATGGTATTTCCACCATACTAAATATCTCATGCAGCTATCATGTGAAAATAAAAATTACTTTGTGGGATTTTCCACTAGCTCTGAATGTACATAGCTTAAAACATAAGAATGTGCGAGGAGAGAAAAATAGTGTCTTTATTTCTCACAGAGTTTTTTGTTAAACTATGGTGTATAGTAAGGTTTCTTGCTGTTCTAGAGGTGCGTGAGATGCAGCAACACATCTTATTGACTCTTAACACTGGGTGTCATAAGCTCTTCAAAACTGAATTGCTGCCAGCTAACCTAAATTAGGACTGTGCTTTGAGGAAACTGATTCCCCAGCAAGCGTGGGTGTAGCCTGTTGAGGGATGGCAGCTCTTCCTCTCTGTCCATCTGCCACCTGCCTCAGCCCACAGCTGAGCTGCTTTATTTTCAGCTGGCAAGTAAGGAGCTTCAAAACTTAGATAGCAAAATAGTCAAATGTATTTTGTAATAGGTAAGCCATTAAAGCAGCAATTTAGAAAAAGCCATCACATTGGTAATTACAACTTTAAAAGTGTAAAAAAATTTTGTATTCTTTATGCTACTTACAGGTGAGATAATAMTTCCAGGGCAAGTTACCTTCCAACATGACCAGTGAAAAGTACACAAAGCAACATAGATAGTAGCTTAAACTATGTGCATTCAAAAGAAAAYAAAGAGTTAAGATGAGCATGATGAATGGTTAGACAGTTGGCTTTTCCATGGTCTTTTTATACAAGTGTAGGTATAATACTGATCTGTTTCCTCTGAAAAATCTACTGCAATTTACTTTGTACTACATGGTGACATGTTGTACCTCATTCTTTCTATRCACGTATATGTGAACGAGGGATAAAAATATTCTTTCTTACATTGACTTTTTCCTCTCTTTCACAACTTGGAAGTTATTTGTACTGCTAAATACGTAGGAGACAAGAGTACTGCTTGTACTGTTGCTTTCTTTTCCGACTGCTTTCCTCCGTGCCCCCAAGTCAGTTCTCATTTGCTACCAAAACATCTTTTCAGAGTGCCACTCTGTGTGGAGCAGCATGGGAGGAGTAGACTTTGACAGCACTTTAGCTCTGCATGTAATGAAGAATCTAACTCAATTGCAAAAGTGATAAGGATATTTATTGTCTATGTGGGTGGTTAATGTTGACCAAGAGCTGAAAAAGTGTGTGTTTTTTACAGGTACTCACAGTGGTTTTACTCAGAGCTCCAAAGGGAGGTGTAACCCTCAGGTGGACCTGAGGCAATGCCCTCCAGGGGAGTTCCACTCAGGTCAGACTGAATTCTGATCCCAGCTCTGCTGCCCACCTGCATCACTGCTGTCAGCACACCCTGCTGTCTCTCTGGATTTCCTCTCCATTTGTCAAGTAATACTAATTGCAGTCATATTTTCTTCCCTGCTATGAAGATTAGGAGTGTAAAGCTAAGCCTGTCAGGGACTGACTCGGCTGGCATGCTGTTAAGAAACCATTTTGATGGGTTTGTGGCAGTCTTCCTTACCAATGCACAGTCAGGTAGGCATGTCCCTGATCTCCCATGACCCTTCTCCAAGGATATAAATGTCATTGGCTAATCCATGTTGCTGCTTTTTTGCATTTCACTTACAGTATTTTGCAGATGATCAAGGAACCCTGTCACCAATGCTTGCACGCAGGAGCAGCACCTCTATCTTCCTTCTTGTCTACAAATCACATGTGAAATAGAGAAAGGAGAACAGTGGTCAACACAAGAGTTCTGTTATCCTCTAAATATTTTCCATTTTAAAAAAAAWTTTCCATTTTAAAAAAATCTCACCCAAGTGATTTAAAGCACTGCTTTCCATCCCCCTCCACCCCCCCTCAAAGTTAATTCCCTGATGCTGCTCCCAGATTTCTACAAGACAATTTTTTTGCCACTTTCCTTTTTAACCTTAGTTGGGATTTTTTCTGTTGGGGATTCTCTGACCCCCCTAACATAAGCACAGTGGCACTGGTTACCTGGATAATATTGAGCTGAAGCTGAAACACTGAGCTCTGACTACCAGCTAAAAGAAAGAATTTCCATGCATAGCTTGGAATGTTGTCACCCTGTTTGTTGGTCATGAGGTATCATGAACTCCAGGATACCACCTGCCTGAGTACAGAACTAAACATCACTGATAAAAGTTTAGTATTGAGCTAAATTGCACATACAAGTTTCTAGCACTGGAGTTTCCACAGCCTCTCTGACTTCRATTTATTCTGGATGCATTTTGTTTTTGAAAGACAGTGCTCAATCTAGGCATATATCTCCTGCAGAGGCCTTAAAAATGCTCAACAGAATGCAAGATGTGCTTGCAGGATTATTTGTCAGTCTTGACACACATCTCCAATTTACATGGTCCTGTATTGCACAGCTGTCTGCCACAGGCTTGCGTCCATGGTCCACTGCAAACCCCAGAAAACTTTTCTCCAACACTTCCTAACAATTTGGTCCTGATTTGTACTCCTAAATTGATTACTCCTGCCTAAGGGAGTTTTGTACTTGTTTTGACAAATTTTTTTTCTGTCTGTTCCTACAGTTTCTCAACTTCAAATTTGGCCTCTGGTGTATTTGTGGGAAGRAGGTAAAACACCAGTGATATACTGAATAGGGCAACATTAACCTCACATCCTTTGGAAACTGGTAAAAATTTCAACAAGAAGAGAATTCAAGACCTGGCATGTTGCACTGCCTGTCCTATAATTGGCAGTAGGAGGGAAAAGCAGTGACTTACAAACTTCATCCAAAACTTGTGTCCTCCACCACAGCCAGTCAGAGCTGAGTCCTGCTTTTGTCCTTGGCTGCATGTGCAGCTCAAAGCTCTCCTTAGGATCTTGGAACATGAGATGTGCTCCAGTATTTGCTGTTAGCGTGTGTCTCTTCCCACTGATTTGAACTATAAAGGCAGGTCTGCTGGAAGCTGAGTGTGCATTTCTGCTTTGCTCAACCAGGGCCTTAATCTTCAGGTGAGGTGTGCACAAAGGAATACAAGATGAACTGCAACCAGATTTTCCTACCTTCTRTTAAGAAGGGCAAACCAAGCACTTCGTGTTTTCACACCTGTGCTGATAGGTCACAGTAGCATGTTACAAAAGTCTATTGGTGCCTGAACAGAAATGCATGCTTTTCACAAAGGCACTCATGGTAAATTTGCAGAATAAGGAGGTTGTACTTTTTAGCCTTGCTTTTAGCAGAAACACTGTGTCATTTACAGATATATTTGATAATGATTCCAGTATTTAGCAGCAGCTATTTTTGCCTGTTTGTTTGGAAGCCTCTAATGACTTAGTCCAGTTGAGCTCATTTCATAGCTTCCCCTATCTGTGGGGCCATCTGTTATCCACTTACTCTTTTTTCTTTCCCTGATTGGTTTCACACAGGCCCTTTAGTTCACTTCAATTAGGGTAGTTTGGAGAACATCATACTATAATCTGCAGTTGTGTCATCTGTGTGTGTTGTCCCTGTCCGACCCTGCTCATCCCCCCACAATTGGATGGAAAATATTCCATGGTGAACAACGCTGTTGAATTTACCAGGCATGGTGGAAAAAGACTCTGGGGATTTTCTCCAAAGCTGGAGGATTTCTGCAGGTAAGCCTATAAAACCTGCAGAAGAGGGTAATGAAAAAAAAATCTAAAAATAGAAAAATAGAATAGAAAAAAAAGTTCAAAATTTTGACACTTTCTTTAATCATACTGTTGACCTTTTATGTATATCTGTGCAAATATTCATGCATATATATGTATATATAAACACTGCTGACCTTTCAAATCTATACATAAATAATATATAATTTATAAATAGACATTATATATGTGCATGTAAAATAAAAAAATCTCACTTCCTTGGGGGTTTTTTCTTTAATTTAAAAATTTCAGGCTTACAATTTATACAGGTCATGAATGAGGCTGGAGAAGCATAAGGGGAATGAAGAGATATTAGAAAATTCCTCGAAGCCTCTTGAAATATATCTCCAGACWGGTGAACCTGAAGGCCTCTTTTGCTTCTGGAAATTGTGTTGAGGGTTGATTTCTTCAAGATATAATTTCAGACTCTGAGCAAGACTTGGTGGAATGGGGAATTGCTGATGTGGGGAGGATTTTGGAAGCAATAGTTCAGAAGCAGAAGGGCAATATCAAGAAGAAGCCTGTCTCACTTCCTGCGTCCCTTTGTCATAATGAACAGAATCCYGTGGAATCCCGTGGGTTTTAAACAATTCTCACTGCCAGTTGGGGTGGGCAGACATCAAGGAATCGCTGCAAAGTTCTAATATCCTCATATCACGTTTTTGCAACARTGTTGCCATAGGCCACATGATTGAGAAGCACAGGAGCAATCTTAATTTGAGTTGTTACCTTTCAAAGCACTAAGTCCTCTTGCTGGCTGCARGAAACAATGATTTTGCAGAACTGCTCATGGCATGTTATTGCTGTGGGCTTTGTCTGAGTGCAATAGCCTTGCTCCTTCAGTCTGAGCTTCTCCAGTTGAAACTTTCTTGTATCTTTATGTCATAGCCCCAGGGAAGAAAAATGCAGGTAAAAAGTCAGCCTGGAAGCCTTTCCACTTTGGTTGGGAGCAGAGCACTGCATGGCTGGGGCTGGCAGGGGGCTCAGGAGATGCACTCTGTCTCCCCTGCCCACACCCTTGCAGGTGGATCACAGGTACCAGCCTGCAGCCCTGGCCTCTGCTGTCCTTGCAAGCCCCCGAGACAGCGGAGAATGAGAGAGAACTGAGCTGCTGATGGGGGAGGGAATGTTCACAGGATTCCTCGTGCCGTTATTCCCCAAATAAAACGGGGAAAAGGCAGCGTGAAGGATATGCTCTAGGTTTATACTGGGAGGATGTATAGACACTAGCCTGCTCTAGGAGCTAAGGAAAGGCTTCGTGCAGCCGTTTCATTACTGAAATATCACTGCATCCGTGCTGCTGTGCCATGCCCGGGAGCGAGGCGGGAGATCCGAATCTCTACCTGCAGCAGGCGTGGATGGGACAAGGAAGAGTCAGGCTCGCAAGGCAAAGCTGCGGACTGTGTTTTCCTGGGGACCGGGAGCCCCTCCGTGTTCCCGGTGCCGGCCGGAGTGCGGGACTTCGCCGCTTTCCACAGCTCCACCTGGTGTCGGGCCGCGGCTGGGAAGAGCTTCCAAAGCTGCTCCTATCCCAAAACTCCCGCTGCCCTTCTCTCAGAGCTTAAAAAAAAATGCTTCTTCCCCGTGAAGGGCTCCCGGGGTGCCTGGCGAGCACCCACCGCCTCCTGCCTGCGGTGGCTCTGCCCCATGCCAGGAGCAGCGTTGGTACCTGACACCTTTTAGCTCTGCAGCTGCCCTRTTGTAGAGTGGCTTTCTAGGAAAGGATCGATTGGCATGTGTCYCTTTTATGCCAAGTATCACTTACTGGGATCACAAACTGCTGATGGCCTCCTCATTTTTCAGCGTGAGCAGGCCGTGAGCAGTGACAAACCCCAGGAGCCACCCGGAGCGTGCTGCTACACCGCTGGCTCATGTGGCAAAACAAATGCACCAGTGCAGCCAATCACGCTTTCTGTGGGCAAGGGCAGTCACAGCTAAAGGCTTTTTTTAGGAACTGTGTGTTTACAACTTGCTGCTCTGCTGCCCCTGCAGATCCCAGGCAGAGGAGACAAGAGGTAGTCAGGGAGCTGTCTGAATCCCACCCTGCAGCTCCTGCCTGGGCGATTGCACCTGAATAACCCCATGAGGTGCCAGGGGGAAGCCCAGGWATCAGGGAATRGGATCCTGAATCTTCARCTCTGGGGTACATGTCTTCAACCAAAAAATAAAGCCTGGTTTGGAGGATGTTGCTTTTTTCATTAGTAAACAGTAGCATTTTTTCCCAATACTGAGTGAGAGAGAGCAGAGATTATGCTACCTTGCACTAGTATCYGTTTCTAAATCAGTGTTACCCAACTCCTCATCTGGTTCCCTGTGTAGCCACCTACAGACAGGGAAAGGCAAGACTGAGCCGAAGTATTCTGACTTTCCTGGCTACATCGCCATTCCTGTAAGATGTGTAAACACCTCTCTCTTCAGCTGGGCAGGTTTAGGGTGGGAGGTATGGCTTACAGAACAGCCTCAAACCCCCATGGCTGCTCCCCAGAGGCAACCATRAAGATCTTCAGAGGGAGCCCTTTCAGCTGTAGGCTTCTGCTTATCCTGTTTCTAATCATGGCTGTACCCATTAAGACCCTGCTGCCGGAGMCAGGAATAGACCAGAGTAATCCTGGTGCCCAGCATCCTTACAGAGAGTTTTGTAATTCACAGCCATGGGTGTGTATCTTAGCTTAGCTCATTCTGCCAGGCATTGCCTTGTGCAATTTGTGCAGGTACAATCTGCTGCCCACCCACCCAGGCAGTGTTCTCCACACGTGCTGTAGGTAYGAGAGGCATCAGCACTGCCTGTGGGCTACCAGCTACAGATAGAGCTTTTCCTACACTGGAGTTGGCAGCYTAAAGCAAGCAATTTTAAACCAGCTCTTTTTACACAGCTTATGTCACTGTGWGTATTAGGTGGACTCTGGATTSATTATTGACATGCTTTGGCTTTGTTAACAGCTTTTTGCTGATGAGAGTGGAGCTGTTTGCCTCCTATCTAAGACATGTCCTATTGGAGCTTCTATTTTGCTTCTGCTCTGGTGAGCCAGAGATAGATCTGAGGCGAGACACTTCACTGCACCRTGGTTTGATAGGCACGGAGAACAACACATGCAAAGTTCTGCCTGAAAGTCTGGAAAGTGGAMTAAACAAGTGCTCAAAGAAAATGACCTAATTCTTCATGCACACTTGCAGGAAAGGATGTGCCAGGCTGCTATGTGCACTGGGATGGAAGATGCACCTGGAGAAGTGGGTGAGGGTGGGTGCTTTTCCTCTGGACTGCAGCCAGGCTGCTGTTTGGCTTGCAAGGCTGAGCCCTGTGATAGACAAAGCGTGTGCTGAGGACAGGCAGCAGGATGGGCCAGATCTGCAGACACACTGAGCAAAATGGTTTTCAGTGAAGGTTTTGGGTACCAGTGAACAGTCAGAAAGACCTGGGACTGTACAGCTTCAGACATAATCAGTGGGGACGCCTGCAAAACCAYAGGTCTGACTGGGGAGGAAGTGGGGGAAAGCCTGCAAAGAAGTAATGGATGGAAAGAAGTCTGCACCAGGAAATAGAGGGATGTGGAAACCACAGTGTCTSTGGTGAGTGCAGTACTTTAACTGCAAAATTGTAATGACTTGTGTGTGTRCAGAGTCGAGAGAAGGGCCAAGGGGTAGAATTTGACATTGTGATTGGGGCATTCACAAGTGCTTGAGGACCATTTCTAGATCACAAGCAAGCAGCACTTCTGCTTTGTGTCTCAGATGAGAGGTTGAGCTTCCAAATGTGATGACACTGGGGTACAAAGACTTGTGCTGATGAAATCCATCACTGATGATCTCAGCAAATATGGTGATCTTGAATTATGAATCCCTGTGACAGTGAAAGCCACCGTGTGCTCTCCCCACTGGCAATTATTTAACAGGATCTGTTTCTCCCTTGCACTTGCTTTCTCCTCCCTGCCCCCATGAGCCTTGGAAGCTGCAGTGTGTGACCATTTGAGCATATGCCAATCTCTTCAAAGATTCTCTGTAATCCCTTATGCTAATCCTCCTGGAAGAGGAAGGATGCTTGTAGGCAGCACTTGCAGATTAAGTGATACACCCAGAATATTAAGCTTGTTATAACACCTGGCCTGTCCTTGCATCTGCTGACTCATTTCCAAGGAAACTGTTGTGCGTAAGTTCCTCCTTCCTGTGGACTTACTTTAAAATATTGATTCAGGTAATATTGTCTGCTTCACATATGCTTATGAGAAGAAATGGCAGCATCCAGAGACAGCTATCATTATTCACTGCACTAACAGTGCTGAACATGAGAGGCCACATTTTTGAMGTGACCTCTAAGGCTGCAYAAGCCTGCAGATGCARSAAAAGTAGGTGGCTTGATCCATGTRTCCARTCAYTGACCATCAGCCTCATGCCAAAGATCCCCCTTAAGGGATACACTGCAGCTCCAACAGAGGAGATGAAGTTCCCTGGACCAGTGCAAAATGAGGTACATTTAAGACATGCACACATGATAAATACAAGGGGTACTTTAGCACCAGCTGAAACATGCAACTGGCACAGGACTTCTGTGTTGTTCTAAAGCTTTCCAGATAGTGCAAGTGCTGAGAGCGTGGCAAGGTCTGTGCTGTTTCAGCTCCCTTGGGTAGCGTTTCAAACAGACAATTAKAAATCAATAGCATCCTTTTAAAAGAAAACCACAGGCTCTTCTGTGCTTCCTGGCAAAGAACACAAGGAGCCCTGTGCTGGAAGGGTCTCCACATCTGTGGCAAGCAGGGCACTGGCACAGCCAAGCAAATGCAGAGGCCGTCACCTCCCAGAAATTGCCACTTTCCACAGTTATGGTCACAGTTTAGCCAGTTGCCTTCTCAGCAGTATTTGTGACAAAAGGTATGGAAGAGGCTCTCATTCTTCACAGGGATTATGTTTAATTACAACACATGTTAATGAAAAATTAATTAAATAAATAATGATGCCCACCAGACCATTAACAACTAAGGAGGAAAAGGCAAGGGCTCTACCTTGGCTCCAAGCAGGTGGCAGGTACTGGCTTGTTGGAAAGCTCACAGTAAGGCAAGGGCAGAGAAGGAAGCAGGCAAAGAATCAAGAGTTGCAGTACAGAAACTGTGAAGGGCTTAAAGACAAAAACCCACAAAGGCTTCAAAACACACATGTTAAAACCTGAGTGTGCAAGAGGGCATTGGATTTACTTCTGGTTGTTTAACTCCAAGCTCCATCAAACGAGAACACCATGCTTTATCTTTAAAGATGAGAATGATACCAGCCTGATTAAACTGATCTAAATCTGATGAATCCATGAGAGATCACAGAAGGATACAGAGAGAAGAATCAATAAAGCATTAACAGATGCAAGAGCTGCTGCCTGTAAATCAATTTGGAATTGTCCAGTGCACTGCAGTTCATAAAATACACCACAGGCTGTAATTGTGAACTGGACTAAGTTACAAAGAATAAACATCCAGGAGCTAAGGAGTTGCAGCAGGCTCTGAGTGGTACACAGCTGAAGGAATAAATCAGCTGCACTCTCCCAACTGAGAAAGCAGTCAGGTCTGAGCACTGAGTTCTCTGGTTGCCATCATCACCTGTACTGCTCCACACTGGCACTTCAAGATGAGCTGGAGGGCAACAAAAGTACAACTTTTGGACAGCAAAAGACAAAAATTAACCTCTCATCAGTGGTCTGGTAAAGGGAAATTTGGAAAATATGCCTATGGCATAAAGGATGCTTCTATAAATTGATTCTTACGTGCTAGAGAAGCTCACCTCATGTCCCTATAGATAACAAAGCTGGTTCAGCTGAATCAAGGCTGAATGTGGCATCTTTGCGTAAGTCTAAGGTAGGAGAGAGTAAAAGCAGCAGTGGACCAAAAAGAATGGAGTTCAAGTGTCTGTGTGCTTCATCTTCACCAAATCTCTCTCATTTCTGCAGAGTGACATGGATGCTTATCAGCCTGGATATCACAACTCCTTCCCTAGAGAAAATGAGGTTGACTTGARGGCTCCAGGGGTAAGAGAGAAGAGGTGGCAACTGCCAGAGCTGCTCTGAGAGGAGCGCAGTCCATCTTAGCACCAGGGTAAGACCCTCACCTTCCTGTTCAACATCCCCTGCACTTGCAGTCCAAGGGCTGAGTGTTAACGAAGCACTTGCAGTTTAAACTGCCCTAGGGATCTGCATGGCATGTCCTGGGAGAGTCATTCCCTGCTGTGGTCTGCCAGGTGCTGGCTGCTTACTCCATACCCTTCACAAAGATGCAGAGATCTTGCTGTAACCGCCAAAAATGTTGGGGTGGAACCAGCAAAAATCTGTCTCAGTTGGAGGTCAAAAGCTGTGTTTTCTGTCTCCCAGGCCTGCATGAGCTGTCTGGGGCCACAAGCCAGGCTGCTTCCATTTTGGCTTTTGGGTAGTCCCAAGAGGTTTCTATTCATTCTACAGCTATTTTGCCTTGCTCCATGGTCCTTTTGCCACCCAAAAATGTGCATGCTGAATGTGGTAAGGATTGTGAAAACAGTTACAAAGCTTATTTTATTTCTCTTTACCCAAAGTTTTAAAAAATTAATAACTTGAGCTTTCACATTTTTTCCCTTGTTTCCATGGRGAATAGTGAACACAATAAAACTGTAAGTAGTGCTTTAAGTCTAAGGAATAGAAGGAATGCTAAACATGAAAGATGCCTTTCTTTCATGCTAAGAGAAAAATGTAGTATACTTCTAAATAAATATTTGGCTGCACAAAGTGTGCAAGGTTTTGTTAGTAGTGGAGGAAAAAACTGACACAAGCCATGGCATGCTCCTCCCTGTGTCATCTGTGTGGGGAAGGGGTTTGCTGCTCAGCATGAGCCTCCCACTCCTCTGGCACACTCATTAGGAAGGTTTGGACTTTAGGAGCGGTGTGATATCAGCGTGGTTTCAACCTGACACTCTTGAAGGAACCAAGTGACTTTGTTGCAATCATTCAACCTAGGTTAAGCTTTGTGCCCCAGGGTATGGTCCTAAACTAGGTGGCTCCTGATGTGCCAACAGCTGGAGTATCTAGCAATATAAATTCCATATGCAGGAATAGACAAGGTGGTACATTTAAGGAGTTTTCCAGAAGCACTGAATGGTCTTTATGTTGGCTTAATRTATACACCAATTCTGAGTTGTACCTTCTGCTTGTCCTTCAGCAGCTTAGGACTGTTCTGCTGCACTGTGTGGATATTTGGGGCCAATTTCCACAGAGACTTTCTCCATTGATCAGCATTGCCCAGAAAAAGCATCCACAAAAGCACCACACTACTTGGCATGAACTGCAGCTCTGCAAAGGTGCTGGACCATACTCAAGTACCCCTGTTGCAGGATGCTGCAGCCAGGCAGCATTCCTGCCTGGGGAAATGCAGCTGTGGAGTTTCCTCTCTSCTTCTCTGAAGGGACCACGAGACTAAGTGTGTTAAATTTACATTATTCACCACGATGTTTGATGACAAAGCCGTGACGCTGTCGGGCAGCAGCACAGTGCTGGGGTGCAGGAGAAGAGGGTGTGCCACAGACTGGGGACAACAGCTGGGAAGGAGTTTTAGCTGAAAGATTGTGACAATCCCACTCTTTGCTTGATGGGAAGCCAACCTACAAGCGTGATTTTGCCCAGAAGGAAAAGTGGTGCTATGAACTTTTGTAAGCTCATTTGATGATCTTTGTATCCCATCCAGTCAGTTTACTCCTGGAAAGTCTGTAGCCACATGATTATCCCATGATAACATGAACTGGGGTTATTGAGAGGAAAAGAAACCCCCAAGATAATTCTGAATCATTCAAAATGTTGTTGTTTAGCAGAACAAAACATCTATCCTAATTATTATCAATTTATCTTGTAAGTAACAATTTTTTGTTTATCTTTAAAAAAATCTGCTTGGATGCTTTGTTGAACTTGACTTTCATAATTTTGAAAAAATATTTTTTCCAGTAGAGATTGTCAAAAGTTTTGCAGAGCTTTTTTTAGTACTCTTTTGATAAAATGTGCTAATGCTAACGAGTGTACTTCAGTACAGCATAGATGAAAATGCAAGGGCAGCTGGGAAATCTTCACAACAAGTATTCTGTATCATGTGATGTCAAAGATCCCCAGGCAATCATAGCTAGAGACACCAAATCTCTCAAAGGGCTAAAATCCCAGCTGAGTCTCAGATTCACTGTGTAGGAAAGGGCTGTAATCTGCTAAAGAAGAGCAGATGTACGAAAGTCATTCTGGCAGCTGCATCTGTCATGCTGCCTCTCCCCCACTCTGCCTTGACAGACCCACTCTTCCATCCAGTCGTGTGCTTTTCAGAGACGACAGGAACAGGCAAGCACAAATGTCAATCATGTGAAATCTATCCCTTAAGACAGTCCTTTCCTCATCCTGCCTTATAGTCTGATTGAGCCCTATTGCTCCCTCAGAAAAATGCTCTCAGCATTAAGGCCAAGTCCTGGGCAGGACCCCTGGCGTATCCCTGTGCAGCCATGCAGCTCCCTCCACACTGACAACACCCCTGTGCTCCACGAGGGGTGGTTCTGCACTACATATCCTGCTCCTTAGGGATCCTCACACGGATTCTGCGGCAGGAGCCTACTGGAGGGGCTGCTGTCATCTCGCACCGCATTCCTCGCGTTGCAACAGGGAATCGGGCCTCAGGGCCTTCACGGCGACGGGGGAGCCGATATTCCTACTGTCCCGCCAGGAACAGGGGGAGCGCTTTGGCGGCTCTGGAGCGCCCAGGCAGGCAGGCAGGCAGGCAGGCGCTGTGCCCAGGAGAGCAACCCTGGGTAAGGCTGACAGCACCCAGAGCTGTGCGCGGAGAAGGCAAAGCCGCGGCCCCGGCGTGGGGCTGTGTCCGCGGCCTCCCGCCGGCAGGCGGCGCCGGCGCCCCTCAGGCACGGCGGCATTCCCGGGGTTTGTTCCCGTTCGCGCCCGGCACTCGGCTGGGGATGACAAGGCTGCCTTAACGAGCGGCCAAACCTCACGCTGTTGACGCATTTCTACAGCCAAGGGCATCAGCATTCATTGGTTGCAAATTACGTAACTTATGTGTTAATTGCTACTCAAGCCCCATTTTCTGGCTGGGTCTCTCGCTTCTTATGTTAATCAGTCCTTCCCTCCATCCGAGCCTGGAATCCGTTCTGAGTAGGTGGCCAACGAGTCGGTGGTGGCGATCGCCCACTGCCGGGATTACATTCCCCAGTCACTGCTCAGCCCCGCTGRTTTCGCTCCTGGCGGCTCTCGTCCGGACAGCCCATCCAACTTGGGACTGTCTTCCCTATTAACACTTTAACCAAGCATCCGATGCTTACAGTGCAACTAACTGTCCAGCTACCGGCTACTCATTTAAAAARAAATAAAAGGCAAAGCTGGACTCAGAACTCTCCGTAACCCCGGCAGGGCTCGGTGCCGCCCCCTCTGAGGCGGGAGCGCCCTCAGCGAACGTGGTGGCGGCTCCGCCCCCCCGCGGTCACGGGGCCGGCGGGCACAGCGATGGCGGGTCGCAGCGCCGTGTGGCTGGGCGGGGACCCGGTGAGGCGGTGGGGGCTGCGCGGGGCCGGCGGGGCTGACCGCGCTGACCGGGCTGACCCGACCCGTGTCTCCTTGCAGGTGGAGTGGGTGCTGTGCCCCTACGACGTGCATCACCGTGTSCCCCGCGCGTCGCTGGAGAGGCACGCGGCGTCCTGCCGGCTCCGGAGGATGGGATACTCCGCGGAGGAGGAGGTGGGAGCGCGGCTCGGGCAGCGGGGCACGGGGCTGCCGCCGCTCGGCGGCCCTGGGCCTTGACCGAGCCCTTTGGTCCCGCAGGCCGAGATGTACGACTCCAGCTTTTTCTACGAAAACCTGAAGGTTCCCACCGTCGCCATGGGTGAGCGGCAGCGGGGGCTCCGCCTGGCGGGGAGCACACAGGGCTGGGGCTGAGGAGAGACCCCCRGGAGGGGCAGAGGATGAGCGGCTATGGGGAGATCCCAGGGAGGTCAGAGATGTGGGACTAAGGAGTCCGGATCCTCACGGTAGCACAACCCCACTGCCTTGGCAGCTGTCTRAACTCCCCAAGACCTCCTTGAATCAGTAGGTTAGTTTTCTCAACTTGTAATTTGCAATTTGCCTTAATTTCCTGTTTTTATGCTTCCATCACTCTCTAGGTCACTTTTATTTTTTTGTCTTAAAATCCAAGGAGGATCTGTTTTTTTGTCTTAGGAGTTTCTTCCTATGTTCTCGGTCYGCACTCCTGCATCAAATGCAGAAAGTGTATGAAAATGCATGCTTCAAAGGTGGGGAAGCTGTCCGTAGAATTTGGAGATAAAGCAATGGTACAGAAAGCATATACATACATTTCTTTCCGTGTCCTTGTAACCCAGAAATACATTTTTTTTYCTTAATTTTCTCCCCTCATTTCAAATATGTAATAGATGAAGATWACATTTTTAGTTCAAATGTGCCYTTGTACATGAATGAAASTATATTGTTCTCTACTATACCATARGTCTCATAATAGATGTTGGGGAATGAAGACTAACCCAGTCAAGTACCCAAGAACTTGATGTAAAATKTGTATGATTTTATTTTCTTCTCTGTCTGCAGATAAAGATCTACAGTTTCACATTGTTAAGCAGGCTAGAGCCCAAACTATGAAGGAAGGTGCAGGCTACAGTGAAGGTAAGGAGCAAGCAAATACGGATGTGATTTCACCAGCCTCCTGTGGAGAACTGCTCTTGTCTCCCTCCTTGTTCCTTCATTCCACTGAGAACTGCTGTGAGGAATTTCACTTCATCTGTTTTTAATATTCCTTCCTCTGCATATCTTGGAGCATGATTACTTTCTATACTTGGGGCAATTAGATGAGAGACTTTGAGTCTGTTGTGCTCATACTTATTTTATCTTCAGGACTGAAAGAACCAAACAACATGTGTGTTACTGTGTTGGACTGTTTCAAGACTGAACTAAGAAGCTGTATAAGCTGTATGTGCAAATGTGATGTTGTCCTTTGTCAGTGCTCACTAATTCCTTTACATTTCATTTTTCAGTGGGTTTTGTGACCAGCCAGGGCACCAGGCTAGGACAAACTCTTTGAGGGTTGAGACTTAGACACAGTAGTAAAACAGGGCTCCCTGTGGAATCTGTAGAGCTTTAGTGTATGGTTGAGAAATTACTGCAACCTCTGAAAGAACATTTGCTCTCTGYAGACTTTGATTTGTTAAACATGTATGGGCAGAAGGTAAAGTGACACTGAAACTTTTCTGACAGTGAAATACAGCAGCACTTGTTTGGACAGTTTTTCATGTTTTCTTTGTTTTCTGGYATAGCAAATAGAGGCTTAATGGATAGGTGCTTGGGAAGGAGGGTTCCTGGGATGACCACTGTGTTTTGAGCATGTAAGGTGCATTTACTCTGAAGGGAAGTGGGAACTAATTAATTTGACACAAACAAACAGAGAAGCAGCAGATAAACCCATTGTGGAGTATTTCATTGCAAAGGTGCACCAGTGAGCCACTAGATGCCAGTGTTCACTGCCCAGATTTCCCTGCAAGCTTGCCTTTCTCTGAGGATAACACTAAAACTGGTTCGGTGGTTTTCATTGCGGCAACTTGGCCTGTTGTGGGATTTACTGACTTGTTTGTTTAATTTAAAGTCTTTGGCAATAGAAACAAATGAAAAATAATTTTTCATTGTAAATTTCCTTTT
>CADDXX010000134.1:774454-828460 GCA_902810485.1 Alauda arvensis | reverse complement strand
AAASAAACAAAATCACACACACAATRTAAAAGCACAAAACCAAACTCRCACAGGCTTTCTTCAACCTAMRTCTTAATATTTTTCACTGCAACTTTTTCAAAATTTACATTTTCATTAACCAGCAAGCAATGTCTATGTAARAAGATAGTATTTCCTAATAGCAGAATAGCAATACTTAAAATAAATGCAGTATCTGTTTAAGATCTAGAACACAGGCCAGAGAAGTGTCATTTTATAATCCTTTAACAGTTTTACTTAWTGTATCTCCTCCCCTGGGAGGTTTCTCAGGGAAAAAAGAGGCAGCTGACTCTATGATGGCCAACKCTACATTTTGTGTTTGGCTACCYCTCTACTGCCCTTTCTGGTCCTGCYACCCCAAACTGCCATGGTCTCTCTCTCACAGCACAGCAAAGTTATTCATATCCAATTTGCCAGCTTTGAAAGACAATTTAACAGGCTACCTGTGWGGTCATTTCTCCAAGGCTTTTGTAAAAATGCGTTGGTGCTTTACAAAAAAGATACTTCAGACTGGTGCTCTTAAGAAGTTCCTATTTGTCTACTCTTGTATCTCAGCTGTGACCCTGCTTGACTGTAAACACAATTTACAGCTGCAGGAAATGAACGTAAATGTCTTGTGTGTGTCTTTCTCTCTGGTTTAGGAAACTGAGGTTTAGGTTTCATTTATGAAATCAAATAATTCACTTACTATCCAAAAGTATGGCAAAATTTAGTCTGTCTAGCTCCATCAGAATAATGTTTGTGTGACTCCATTTTTGTTTGTTTGGGGTTTGTTTTTTGCAGGGAGAGAGGGGTTGTTGTTTTTTAGGTAAATAATGTTGCTGTTACTATTTTTAATGAAGAAAAGAGCCCRGACTACGACATCATTTTGGGAGGGAGACTGGAATCAAGAAATACAAATTTGAAATAAAGACATACAGACAAACAGACAGACAATTGCACAATTGCATCACCAGGCCAGGCTAACATGCAGGGCTTCCAGCTACCACAACATTCACAAAATATTATTTTGCATGTATTTTCTTTTTAGTACCTCTCCTTCCCTACTGTAGAAATCATTAGAAATATTATACTTTATAAGAACATTAGCTTAATGCATTTTATAATCTTTCATTGTTGAAATCCTCTGCTGAGATTTTATTACTGACATTAAAATAATTAAATGTAGCTGTAGTAACATTAAGTGCTGCTGAGAAAATTTAATTGGCTACACAATCAATTAAAATTGGTTCTTTAATTTCTCCCTTCAGTTCTCCTTCATGGACATTTACACTGATGCCATCAGCATCATTCCTCCATCATCCTCTCTCACACAGTATAAGCTCCCTGCAGACAAGCTTGCTCTTCTAGTGCCCCTGCAGTGAACTGAGGACTTAGCAATCCTTCTAAGTTCCCCAGACCAAAATCTGATGGGCAACAGAAGTAARCACACAAGCCAGCAGCTGCAAAAGCAATCACCATTCCCCAAATCCATCTGCATTAGTTGTTATGGACTATCTTGTGTATGGATCCTAGACAACCACTTGTGTTGGACAGGAGGGCTCCTGCTGTGAACGCACCCCACCAAGCACGCTGCAGCCGAGCGCCAGAAACTTCATCCATTCCACGTTCTCGCCAAAACTGTCTAAGTGCAGGATAGCTTCCAGCTGCTCCTCTGGCAAGCCCAAATGCTTCCATTTTTCCCTCAGTTCTGCAATGGTCACCGTGCCTTTGGAAGAAAGCTTTGAAGAAAATCATAGTGCCACAATAAGATCTCCAAAAAACAGAATGAATTTAAAAACACAGTGTCTCCCCAAAATAATTCAAAAATAATTCAAATACTTGACAGTCTCTCTCCCCAACCATCTCCAACACATCAGCATTCCTCAACAGCACTGACCATTTGATAAAGAACAGCTTGTACCTGTTTGTGCAAGACCTTAAGAAGTCCTGGGGTCAAACCAGCATCTTTTTTCTTGGTTGCTAAAGGCATTTCAATCCTCTCCTTCACAGGAAGGGGTTCACCTTTAGACAAGGCTGAAAAATACCTAAGTGAATGGGAAGAGCAACACACCTCAATGCCCATGGCCATTACAARCTGCACAGAAGTAAATGCTCTTAAAGTTCAGTGTAAGAATCTGCAGGATCCCCCACAGGAGCAGCAGCACCTGGCAAGCTGTATGCGCAAGTCCCATCTTCCTGTGCCCAGAAACCACTATCTTTAGACTTTACTTCCTCCTTTATGTGACACTAATAATTCTTAAGGCATTTAACTTACTTTGTGCATGATATATTCAGCTCTTTGACTGATGAACCTGAGGGCTCATCTGTTTAACATTTCCCTCGTGCACTACCCAAAATGTACACCTGCCTATTCACATTGCAATTCTYTCCTCAGCATTTCTGCTATTTCTGTCCTCTCCAAATTAACATGTAAGAGTAGAGTATAAAGGGCATTGGATGCACATCCAATTGGATGCACGTCCTGCTGGCTTTCTCCAGCACTGCAGTGGTAACAATTTAGCTTCAGATTATTTTCTTTTTATCAGYCAAGGCAGACTCCAACCTGGCTTTGTTAACAGCCTCCCTCCCTCATGTACACAGTACAGATGTTTTCCAATACCCCCAGCTGAGAACATCTCACAGATACCTTTCAAGAGCTTGCCCACACAAACCACAGGACAGAAAAAATTACAGTGAGTAGTTGAGGCAAAAGGAAAAAAAAAATGCATGCTAAAGGAGAAACATTTAAACATCTAAGTCAACTTGATGGTGGGAGATTTATTATACAGATTATCATTTCAAAGGTGCAATTATTCAGGCACTTTTCCCAGAATGAAACAAGAGAAACCTAACCAAGCTTAAGAATTAGAAAGCTAATGTCTGTTTTTTCCTTTAAATTCCAAGAAYTGAATCTCACATGAGAGAAGAAAAACCAAACCAAAAGGAAAAAGAGTTGGTCTTTCACATAGAAAAACTAATAACCAAAAGCAAATTAAGATGCATTTTTCTGTGTGGAAATCCAGCTATTTCAGAAGTAARTCAGCCCTAAACCTCAAGGAAACAAAAAATAAATACCACACTATTTTAAAAAGGCTTACATGTTGCATTAATACACAGAAGTGTATATGCAGTGTACATGCTGATGTAACATTCAAAGYTGTGTCCACTATACAATAAAGAGGAGAGGGAGGTTTTGAGGGTCCATAAGTATAGCTCTCTGTTGTTAGGTGAACATCACACTTACGCAGCTGCCCACTGCAAAACATCGTAAGGCTGAGTCCTAATAGCAGCTTTAGTAAATTGCTTCAGAATGTCGGGTAGCTCCGGGGGGATTTTGATCTGCTGAGCACAGAACATGGTGTCTGGGAGAGGCATGKTGTCCAGTCACAAGGACCTGGAAGAAATAAAACAGCAGTTCACAGATGCAGAACGTGAATGAAAAACTGTGTGTGCACATGGGAGTGAAGAGGCACTCTTCCCCAAATTCCCTCCTGTCCTTCTTGRTAGCTGGGCTACTGGAGAGCTGGCAGATTTGGAAGGGTGAACAGACAGGCCCTGTGTGGCTTTAAAAACYTCATGGCTATATACCAAGTAAAACACTGCAGCTTGGGCACCAATCACAGCTGGGTAAGGAAAAATACTATAACAGGTAACTTCAGATAGTTTTAAACTGACTTTTTTCCTCAAACATACCACAACAAAAATTTGTTAAATGGGCAGTCCAGACAAGGGGCACCACACATGCCAACATGAAAGGTATCTACATTGACAACTCACTACAGAAGCCAGAGTATGCAGATGACCAAGTTTCTACTGTGTTTATGTATTCAAAAATGCTGTAGCAAAAATTTACTAATTTATGTTTGTGGCAGACTTTACATCAAATAATTAGTGATGAACAGAACATTCGTGTGTGCTGCAAGGACATAYTGCACTTTGTTCATACAGCTCAGGTGTGTTTGTCTCATTCAGGATGKAACTCATTTGTTGCAAGGAATCCCAAAGAAGGGACAGAGATAGRCTATGGTATGGTCCTTCTCCCAGCATAGCAATGGGCCACATTTGGTGGGAAACTGTCATGATCATTGCCAGGACAAACTATGGCATGCTTAAGTTGATGTACCAACAAGAACCTAAAACAGCTAGTTATTTCCAGAAAGGAGGAGCAATACAAACAACAGCATCATGAAAGSAATCAGTGTAACAGAATCCTCTATCCTTTTAGAGTTTTTTAATTTTTAAGATAAGAGTACCTGGCAGGTGGCTTTCTCACGTGAATTCTCCTGCAGTGGAAAAGAAAAAAATTAAGTCAGCAAAAGAACAATGGAACTCCTGTGACTCAAGGCTCCTTTGAGGATCAAACCATACTTAGAACTTTATTTATGGAGAAATGCAGACAGGGTACAGCATCTTCATCACTCCAATGCAGCCAATTTGCATCAGGAACAGACTTCACAGTGCACATTTAATTACCACATCGGTCACGCACTTTCAGTAATGATTCAAAAACAGCTCTAGCCAAGGAACTGAAGCTGAAGGCAAAAAAGCTGAGGATTTCAGGACAACAGAAAAACTTTGAGGAAGGAATACAGGTGTGTGTGCATGTACCCTTGGGAAGCAGTCAAATAAAAGAATAAAAATATAATCAGAAAAAAAGCTGTGCAAGAGCTGCTTTTCTACAGTAAGCCATTAGTCACAGAGTCTCACAGAAGGGCACAGGTTGCCAGAGACTTTTCGGAGGCCAGCTGGTCTGACCCCCTACACAACCTAYGAGCAGGCTGCCAAAGATCCATGTCCAGGTGTGTTTCAAGAATCTCCAAGGATGGAGACTCCACACCCCATTGCGCAACCTGTGCCAGTGCCTGGTCACACTCAGAGGGGAAAAAGGTTTTTTTGATGTTCAGAGGGAGCCGCCTGTACATACATACACACCCCTAACGATCAGAGAAAAGCACAGCGAGGTCAGGCAGCCCCTGCACCCCTTCACCATCGTTACTCTGTCTTGGCTTACTCTCGCTAGAGGCAAAGATCAGCTCATCGCTTTCACTTCCTGTTAGCTCCCATTTTCTGTTTTTTTCCTTTCACGCACCCCAGGCCAGCCCCAGGTGTTCAGGAAACAAGGCCAAGGCGTGTCCGCCCGCAGAGGGGCCTGGCGGAGCCGCGGCTGCCCGCAGCCCATCCGCCCCGGGCCTTGGGGAGGCAGCACCGGCGGGCACCGGCCCCGCCGCGCTCCCTCGCAGGCCGGGGGGAGCGCCAGGACCGCCCCACGGCCCCGGACACCCCGCAGCTGCCGCCTCAGCGCCAGGGAAGGCCCGGGCCCGGCCCCTCACCTGCCCCGCTCCGCGACCCGCTGCCCCGGCAACGAGGGACGGGCCGGGCGGGCGGCCTGGGCGCTGGGCGGGGAAAGAAACTTGATGGCGGCGAGGTTTAAAGGGCAAGGGCAGCACCTGTTTTGTACAGACTTTTGAAAAGGCCCARAGCATGGGTGAGGGATTGAGTCTACCGTTGGTAAATTCACAGACACCTGCAAGGTGGGTCGGAGCGGAACCCTTCACTTGCAGCAGCTGCTGCTTCCAAGGACAGCTCAGCCACAAGCAACCTGTGCTGGTCAGGCTCCCCAGTCCTGAACATTCAGGATAGCAGCACCACTGAGAGTCTGCCACCACGGAGAGCAGCACAGMCAGTGCCAGCTGCTTCTCAGCACCTGCTGGTCCAAACTGACACCACGAGGCAGCTCCAGAATGTGAGGAACCAAAGTGCCCTCTCTGCCACAAAGTCTCGGTGGATAGCTACAAGTCTTCTTTCCACTGCAGATAAAAACAGCACCAGAGCTAACCTGACTGACATCCTCTGTAAAGACACCAGCACATCTCTCGGTTACAAAGCAATACCCCTCCTGTATGGACTGTACACAGCCCGAGCACTCAAATTAACTTGATAATAGGATTATTCGCTTCAGAAAGCCTTCACAAGCCATTGCTCCAAAGAAACTTGGGTGCTGCATGCTCGAAATAGGCCAAACAGTTACTGCAGAAGCACACAACCTTATTTGAAGCCAGGCCTTTTTGATCCATATTTTGTCCCCAGTGATGAACATGCAAGTCCATGCAGATAAAATGGTGGGCTCTGGAAAGCAGTAAGCACACATTTTAACAACTGTTTAATCTTTCATAAAGCATGAATACTTTGTATAAGCTACAGGCTAATTATTTGGCCTCAAAATACTTTGCAGATTCCTGTAGCTAATGAAAACAGCAAACTTCTGACATATAATGACATGCATTATGTCTATTCTTTAACTATTCTTTAGTTGTTTTAAAGCATCTACTCATTGAAGAACACTAGCAAGAAAAACATGAAGCAAACATTATCTAGCAGGAGCTTACAGAAGATATATAAACTGATTTCACAGTGCAGTTTTTCAAAGGTGTCTAATGATAACAGATAAACAGCAAGTTTTATATGATCTCTCATCTGTGGTCCTTGCACACACTTGAAACTATCCTTAAAATGCTCAAAAAGTAAATGTCATACTCAATTCTTCCAGCTATTTGGTCCAGTGCAGTGAAATCATGCATGAAGCKGCCACACTGTATTATGGGAAACAGCACCATGTAGGTGGAAATGGTGAAAATTTCTCTAKTTAATGAAATATATTTTCATAGAATGGCCTGGGTTGGACCTTACAGGTCACTGAGTTCCAACCCTCCTGCCACAGGTACGAGCACTTTCACAAGACCAGGCTACTGAGAGCTCCATCCAACCTGGCCTTTAACATTTCCAGTGATGGGGCATCCACATCTTTTCTGGGCAACCTGTTGCAGTGTCTCATCACCCTCACAGTAAAGAATTTCTTCCTAACATCTAATCTAAACCTACTCTCTTTCAGTTTGAAGCCACTCTCCCTTGTCCTGTCACTACATGCTCTCATAAATACTCTCTTTATATGATTCTGTGCTGCTTCCTGGAAGTATTTCTTCCTACTGTACAATACTGAGCCTTGTATATAAATAACATTTCAAAGTATATCCACAGATGTAATTGTTGCTTTACAGCAGCACTGCCAGAAATGCTGCTGTCTAGCACCATAGCTTAGTTTCTGCTGCTTCCTACTGACTCCTGCTCACAACTAGTCAGAATATCCCATGGACTCTCCATCATTCCAGCAGTATTTTTAGATTCATCACATTCCTTACCTAACTCTAGCAAGCCACTTCTGCAATTTGTATCTGGTGAACGTGGCACACCACTGCAGCTCTGCACTATTAAGGTTCTAACACAGAAACTCTATCCAATATAAAAGCTTTGCAGTGTTCTGTTTTTGCAAGCAACAAGGAACCCTAAGTAAAACTTCCATCCTTTTCCAGGAAAACAAACAGTCCTTGAAAGGCAAGTAAGGTTAAATACCACCCCTCCTCCCACACCTGATATCAGACACCTCCAGATGTTTGACTTCACCTTTTATAGGGGAAAACAGCTTTTGTGTTGGTCAGTACTCAACAGGTAAGAGATAATAGCAGGTAAGGAAGAAAACCTGATATGCAGAGCTGTGAAATAATTTTGCCATTGCTTCATCTCTTGGTATTATACTTAATTCAAAACATTCAGATTATTTTGAAACTGTATTTGACCTCTGGAAATAYAATCTTTTAACATTTTCCATTATTGAGTAACTTAGATTTCACCATATTATTTCTCAATTTATGGTTACTTCTTAATGAAGAACTTAAAATCAGAAGCACCAGAAGCTTAAAAATGCTGTTAACTATGCAATTCTTTAGTTCAAGCTACRAATTAAGAACTGAAATATCAGAGTAAGAAAGCTCTAACTTACCATTATGCTTCATCAAAATTGTTTCCTCATCTGTTTCAGAAAACAGCTTCTTTTATTTTGCATCCTGAACTTCATTACACAACCAAGATTCAATTTCTTGTTTAATGTTCTTATTATTTGTATGCTCATTTCTGCCAAGAACCTCACTCATTGCCCAGGCTGCACAGCGGCCATTATTCCCAAGGCAAGCAGAACAAGAACACTGACCCTACCACAAAACCTTTCCAACTAGATGTAAAAAAATGGACAGTGACATCCAAGGAAACAAAATGGTGCTGATCAGTATACCAGGCAATCAAACCCCAGTCAAACCACTTTGTGAGGGACAGCCTTTGGTGAAGCTTTTTACAGAGTTCTCTAAAGAACAGTGTGGCTGCTGTGAAGATTTTTATTAAGACCTTTGCATAAGCATGGGGGAAGGCAAGGAAAGAATTAATGYRCTCAGCKGAAAAGAGATGTGAGCACTRTAAYACGGTGGAGTTGRCATCTTACTGAGGAAGTCACTGGCRSAAAGCAGTTACAGGTACCAAAGGGCCCTCAGAAACAAAATTAAGTAACTGGCTTCACTCAACAGAGAAGGGGCAGACAGAAAAGATGCAGAGTTTTAACTATTTTTAATCAATATAAAATAATCTGTGTAAAAACAGTCAAAGCCATGCTGCAATTAACTTCTTTCAATATGCACACGATAGCTACAGAGCCATCTGACAGTTCTTGGATGAAGGCCTGTGGAACTAACAACAGCATTAGATTCTCAACACACAAAGGGGACACAACTGAGCCAGTGCACACCTCCAACCCCTCCAGTCAAGACCAAGGTTAACACAAATTGTGGTGGAAGAGTGCACACACACACACACACACATTCTTTCCCACTTGAAAAGTAACAGGACCCCACACCACTCTGCATCACTCCAGCACAGATGGAAGCCACAGATGGTACAGTGCTCATCAGCTGTCTCAGAAACAGCCACTTACATGCTTACTTTTCAAGTTTCTATGCCAGGGGAGTACACAGCACACAATAAGGCAAACCACTGAAATTTAAAACMATTTATAAAGTACTGTTATTTAATTCCTGTTCTCTACAACCTCCATATTCTTTCAAAAAATGTGTAAAAATAAGGAGATGAGAAGATGAGATTTCTTAAAAGTTCTCAATGGACAATTCTGGAAACTAACTTTCACCTGGGATCTGTAAAGCAGTGCAAATGCCAGCACAACAGTTGGATTTGAAACCAGTTTTTCATTAAAAAAAAGCAAACATAAATAATGTAAGCTATGTCAAAATAGCTGCATGAGTGGTCTGACTTGCTATTTTCTTTCATGATTTGTAAAATACCRGTAGTAAGAAACAGCACAAAGGCTTTTTCTTAATAAATTTTAATATTAAGTCCAGTTTTTCTGGATAAAAATGCAGTTACAAGTACCACACTACTGCAAATTCTGCATCATGCACAGTAGTGCTCACAATATTTGAGTGGCAAGACCATTTTGGAACTATTTGTGAAAGGTATGTCAAAAACAGAATCTTGGCATAAGTAAGAATGTATGTTACCAGTGAATTTATTATTGTGAAAATATATCTGTCCCACAATGTACACCACTGTAAATAATAAAATGCAATATTTATGCACATCAAAAATATATGGGGCGAATATATACTCAGTTTAGCATTAAATCARCAACAGTAAATGAAAGAAATATTTTGGCTGTTTTTCTATGATTTCTTTTCACTGGAAATTTCCTAATCAATCACTCCAAAGGGCAATATTTGTGGTTCAAAACCATCAGGATAATAGTAATTCTGTAAAATAGTATGGATCTGAGAGTGACAGCCCAATCCTCCTGCCACTAGATTCAGATGCATTTGGCTTGTGCTCGCTGCCTTAGAACATGTGTCCAGACACCAAAAATAGAACTACCACAATCACAGCCTGGACTACATTGGCTCATACCATGCCAGATCAGAGATGCAACATCAATAAAAGGAGATGACACTTTAAAAGCACCTGCCAGATTTGCAAGTATTAATTATATACACACATGGTAATGTACAGAATACTGAAGGAGAAGTGTACTGAATAGCAAGTTAAATCTTCCATCAATTTTCTCATTACTGCAATGGATATTCACATTTTCCACATTGGTCCAGGAAAGATACTGCAGTCTAAGCATGTGATTTGATGCTACTTAAAGCTTTGTGATACTGTTATGTATTTTCTTTATCTACATAACCCCACCCCCACCCCAAACATTACTGCAAAAGAACTCTATCTACATAGAAATAACACACACTTGATTTGGTGGCTCTTGTTTGACTGTGTTCTTGCAACAAATCTTGTTTGACTGTGTTCTTGCAAGAAATCTGCTAACTTTTCCTTGCCTGTTTAATAGCATATGTATTTCCCTGCTCCTCAGGCCATAAATGGTACATGATAAATCACTTCCTCAGTATTATTCCTGTAGAAATTCACAGTGACCAATTCTGAGAGATTTTTTTTTTGGTTGGGTTTGGTTTTCTTAAAAGTAATTGTGCAATATAAAATTCATACTACAATTTCCAACTTTGGTAACTTACAGAAAAAAGATTTCAAGTTCTTTAACTAAGGATCAGGTCAGGATGTTGCTTACACTATGCTCTTTGTGCTGTGCAAGCACAACATTTAAGGTTCATCCCTTTTCTTGAGATCCTGAAAAATTCTAAYATTGATAAGAAATTGTCTATAATTTAGGTTGTGAACCTATCTAATTTTTCTTGGTACCTTTAAATGCTTCTATCACCTAGCCTTAGTAAAGTTTTACTTACTGTTTCAATTAATGAAATTCTGATCCCAAAGCCAACACCCACCTACCCCCTTCAACCAAATAGAAAAATCCAGCTGAGCCTCAACAAGTACATCTGAATTCTCAGAAGAGGAAATATTTTCTTGATTTAACAGCAACTGTACAATATTACAAACTCTGACACATGAAAAACAATCAGGCAATAGAAAAATGTACAACAGCTTTGGTGTTATACAAAATAATAAAAAAGACTGGACAGCAAGATACATAGTTCATTATGTTCTCAACACAGCAACTTCATTGCTGACTGTAAGACAGTTAYTTACTTCTGATATTCTCTACATGGCCTTTCCACTCATGAAAAACCAAACTGTATTACTACAATAAGAACTGTTATGAACACCATAAAGTAAGCTCCAAATTTTATAAAAACATCTTGCCTCTTTGCACTATTGCTTTGTGGCACATTGTCAACAGAACAGCAGTCCAAAATAAAGTGACAACTAGATTTAATAAATTAATATACTTTTTAAAGATGTACAATGCACATTCTTTTTAATCCAAGGTTTTAGGGTGTCAGGACACTTCTATATACACATATACAGACCTCAGACAGCATTTACAACATCAGAAAATGCAGATAAGAAACAGAGCCTTAACTGCTATCTGGATGCTACCAACAGAAGCCAAAACACTGCTGAGAGTATTATTGGGAGAGATATCCAAAGAYGAGAAGAGTCTATGAAAAAAGGACATGTAAAGGCAAAGGGAAGGTCAAGATGTTTAATATGTCCATCTATTCTTGTGAAGACTGAGGTGGAGTTGTTGGTGTGCCTGGTTTACCAGACTTCCGTTCATAATTCACAAGTCGTTGTCCAACAAGGTACCTGGGATCACAGTAAAAAACAGAAATTAACACAAGGTAATCCTGTTTTGTGACACAAATCCACTCTATCTCCTTTGCTGCCAATGTAGTTTTTTCATTTCAATAAAAAGTTACTCTATAAATTGTGAAGGAAGAACTTTGGCTGGTGCTTTATCTTTCTTAAAGGGAGATAAAATACCTGGTGCTACTCCATGGAAAGCCTAAGGGGTTCAAGAGTCCTTTAGTGGGTGATATYGAAACAGAATTTAACTATCTCAGCAGCTTAACAGTTTTCATACCTTTCACATTATTCCTTTCTTCCTCTATATCATTGATCCACACTTTTTGCCACCTAAATTCCTTTTCATGCTTCCTATTTGCATACTAGTTCTGTGTGTACAAAAGCCCTACACACCTATGAATTCTTTCCCTGAGACCTGTCCTTTTCTTTGCAAACTTTCACTACAGCTCCTTTCCTCATGGTACCATAACCAACAACCATGGTGCATTCCTGTACATTTTACAATGTCACAAAAACTTTTAGAATTTGTTACRTGGAAGAATTAATTACACATATTTCTGTCTGCATACTTCCTGGAATGAGACAAATAAGTCATACAAACTTCTTGTCTACAAGGACATTACAACATTCAATAAGCTCATTTAATACYAAACTAATTTTCACTGACAACTTTTCAGYCRCTTCTTAACATTTAAGATTCAAAGAAGTCTATTTTAGATTTGACCCCYTTWGTAGTTATTGGAAAGCAAAACTCTYATAGCACAACTCAGGATATGAACATAACAAACTCATTTATTCCTTTTCAATACAAAAGAAGCCTGGAAAGATTAGCAACTAATCTTCTTCATAATCAATAAAAAAGGTAATTAGGGTAACACCAAAAACAATGTAATAACACAAAAAAACTAAGCAAGATAAGCAGAAAATACACAGTAATAATTACTGAAAACATCAGAAAACYACACAAAATTTGGTAAGGACAAACTATCCAGTCAACTGGAAATTCTTTAACTAATGACTAGGAAGAGTAAGAAAAATAGTTATGCTGAAAAGGCTGAAGAAATGGTTCTATAAGCAGCAGCACGAGATATGATTTTATCTTTCAGTTATGTTGTAATTCATGACATTAATTTGTCATTCAAGACTACAGATGAGACAAACAGCTTCATTTGTGGGAAAACACATTCATATAAAACGTGGGGGAATGTCTTCCCTTTTAAAAAGACAGTCTACTCCTGTGTTTATCTACCTGATCCACAGATAAATCATCTGCCAAGAACAGTCTGTCTGAAGAGTCATTTGTCTAGAAAACGTCTTAAAAACTCTTTTAGTCCTAAGTATCTACAACACCTGAATTCAACCTGAAGTAATAATATATATAGATATATATATATACAAAAAGGGGAAAAATGAAAGAAAAAAAACCCCTCTATACTCACTTGTCATTTTTAATATGTTCATAAAGGCGCTTGAACTGGCGGACTTGGAAGGACAGAATTCCCATCAAAACCACCACCATGAGCAGGAAAGGATARATCCGTCGCTGAACAAGGTTCTGCATTTCAGCAGTAACTCCTACAAAACAAGACACAATCCTCAGACATTCTAATATTGCTGAACCAACTCGTGTATTTCTGCTTTCTACTTGCTTCCATACTTTTTGTTCTACTGTAACTTCAGTAGAAGGGCTGCGAAACAAATTACACATCCATTTACAGCCAAGATCCAACATGACAGCTGCTGGTTTTTTTTAATCTGAAGCACTAGAAGTAGAAAGTTTTCCATTAACAGAATGAAAATCCACAGTAAAAAAAAAAAAAGGGCTTATAAGTCCTTTTTGCCTATTAACTTGTTTATCTGCTTACTGACTTCTTGTATCAGAAAAGTCAACGCAATAAAAAATCAGCATTCCAGCGTGACTGAAAAATAAAATGGGACTTCTTGAATGTGTTGTTAGCATCAAAAGTAACTAGTAAAAGGTACGTCTTGATGAAAAAGCTCATCTACCCTGGCTCTAAACAAATTATTAACCTCAATTACGAGGAGACAGGAAAAGTCTGAAAAAGCCCTATATATTTAAAATTTACACTTTAATACTACTAACACCTCAAAACAAACCCAGGATTTTTACCTGTTCTAAGCTTCACTTAGAATCTGACAAGTCAGAAAAGATGGCCTCAGCTCAGTATAGTTCCTAGAGGGACTAAAATCAAAGGCTGACTGTCCAAAGAAGAAATGAATTAGTAATTTCTTTCCCAAACTAGCTAGATACCTAAAATGCACTCTTGGGTAAGTGGAGGGGCAGACACYGATTTCTTCTCTGTGGTGACCAGTGACAGGACCCAAGGAGCAGCCTCAAGTTGTGTTAGGGAAGGGTTTGTGTTGGGTATTAGAAAAAGGTTTTTCACCCAGAGGGTGTTTGGGCACTGGAACAGGCTCCCCAGGGACATGGTCACAGCACCAAGCCTGACAGAGTTCAAGAAGCATTTGGACAATTTTCCTGGAACATAGTGTGACTCTTGGAACTCTTTAAACATTTACATTTGTCAGCAGAAGTTTTTTGTTTGGTTATTTTTTTGTTTGTTGTTATGTTGTTTTTTGTTCATTGTTTTCTAAACTAGGGCTTGAAGTTTTATTACCACAAACATATTTACAGTGCTGTAAACCATGAGATGACAAGCAGGTGTTCTGAATGCATACATACCCAGTAGAGGTACAACACCAGAAGCTATGATGTAGGGCACACACAGGGAAAGCAGGAGGACAGAGATTACGGGTGCTGCCAGCTTCCGGATGATGAAATGTAAGTCAATGTTACGAATCCCATTTGCATATACCTGAAGTGGAACAAGTTAGAAGCAGAACAGATCAATCAAGAAAGCTTTGCACTTATAGTAATAATTACAAGGTTTTACACAATTCTCCTTATGAAAGGAAATGGGTGTTCCCATGACCACAATTGAAGAAGGAAAAATTCTCTGCCAATTTACATTATGAGAGTTCCAGGAAATCATTTAAACAATGCCCAAGAGACCAACTTAATCTGCAACAGAGTTGTGATTCAGTTGCAGGAATGCAAGGGACCTTCTGAAAGATCATTTAATAGAGCTGTGGACAATGGTTTTGGGGGTGACCTGGGATCACTTTGCTCTGTTAACTTACTAGAAGAAGATCCTGTATATACTAATAGAATAAATTATTAAATTTTGTAATGGGCAGAAAATAGGATCCTATTTTGTACTTGCAGGGGCAGACCAGAGCCTATGTACATAGAGTCTGTGCCTGAAAAAAAGGCCTCTATAATTCTTAAGCTTCTGCACTTACTACCAGAAGCTAAGGTCAAAACATAACCAGATTATGCAAGGGAAAAGACCAGTTTTGAACGGCTACCAGCTACAGCTAAACAATGGCCTGTGTCCCACAGCCTGGAAGGCTCAGGGGAGTGAGTAAACAGCCCATGGAGAGCATCCAGAATGGAASAGGGAGCTGTGGTATGCAGTGAAATGCATATAGTCCTTGTCTGGTACTCCCAGACAAAGACTATATTTCTGCAGTGTGACAGCTGAAGTGATTTAATAACTGGGASAATGTGCTAGACTTTACGCATGAGAGGCACCTTGTGTACAGAGGCTGGGACATGCACCACAGGGATCAGATACAGWGCAGGGCTGAAAAGTCACCTTCTGACAAACAACTGAGATACTTGATCAAGGTGACAACATGGAATTTAATGGTTATAACCAAGAAGAAATACTTCTGAGAAAGCAACAGGCCATGTGACTCTGAACTGCTCGGTGAAACTGTTCTGTGTTGCTTAMTAATCAAAGGGGAACAGAAATGGTGTATTTCACCTCTACTGATCTATGAATGGGGTAATTCCTACAGCTGCAGAGAAGGCAAAATTCTGTGTTCTTGAGTTGTGGATGTAAATACTGTGCAATATTTGGGTAAGTATTTGTACACATGGACTTCATCTAAAGAAATAATCATGTTCCTTTCTCACTTAATTACAAATCTGATAAAAATGTATGTAAGTATACAAAGCATTTTCCTGAATGCAGATTTCTGAGCTTGTTTCTATTTTACTGTTAAGTGTACCTTAATGGATAAGGCTATATAGTTTAAGAGGTTTTTACAACAAAAGTTGAATTTTACTCAATTACTCYATTACTGCAAGAGTAACAGTTTTCTGGCATACAATCAGAAACATAAAAAATGTATTATACAGATAATTCACATGGACAATTTTTCCCTACCTGTTCAATGACAGTTTTCAGCCACCACTGGGGACCCATCAGTGTTATGGCAGCAATTATTTTGGCATGCAGAACTCCAAGAGCCCAGTCCTAATTTTGTAAAAATTTACAGTGTTAGCATTAACATATCTTTAAAAAGTCAGACAACCAAAAGCTTTAAGAGCAATGTGTTAATACTTCTTATAAGTGAAAGTATAATTACTTTCCATTTACATGCGACATTTCTCCAAAGAGATAACATCATCTGCAAATTCCTATAAAAAAGGGATATTCTCAAGATTAACTGACATCTGTAAATTTAGCTCCCTGGGACCAGGAAAATCACCTATTACTATTAAACCAAGGGCAAATACAAAATAAAAGCATCAGACTTCAAGCAATTGACTAACATTCTGGTACAACCTTATTTRCATAAAAGGAAGTTAATTTCCTTTATTTATAAAAGAATAGAAAAAAGATGTTCACACACATCAGGAAACAAGTTCTTTTCCTTCTTTTGAAGTTTAAGTATTCCCAAAACCCCACCTGATGTAAGAAAAGCTTAAAGCAAGGCAATGCTCTTCACAAAAGAAGTCAAACTATTCGGAAGAAAACTTATGTCTCAACATGCAATTATTATGGCATGGAATTAGGACACTGTAACTACTGGCTTCTACTAAACACTTCACATCATAAGTCCATCTTTCCTGGATTACAGATATTTGTAAGAGATTTTCAATAAAACCCACCAAAAATAGAATGTAAAACATAGGCTGATAAAGTAGAATAAACAGCTAAGTACTGGTAAGACTTGGGACATCATAGACTAACTTTCCTTAACTGCTGGGGAAATACACTTTGTTTAACTGATTATTTAAAAAGACAACTTTTGTTAATGTCAATTCTAAAAAATTTTAAAAATTGTTACAAAAATGTGCCAGCGTTAAAATTGATTCATGTTTACTTAGGGATGCCTAACCTTTGTGTAACTCTCTTCTCTTTCGGGAAAAGCGGAAATTAGTCTCAAGTTTGATAACTCCTTATTGATTTAGAACAAGTCTCAAATCCCACTTATTCTATATTTTGAAGAAGTTCTGCTACATGAAAATAACGTTTTTGAGTATACTTCTTTTAAAACTTTTAAAGAACTAATATGCAACAGTAAAGAATTTTTATAACCTCTAGCATTACAAATACTTTCCAAAACTGTTTGGRAACCATGATCATCTACCACTGTAATTATATGATGTCCTGATTTTCTAGCCATCTACCCAGCTCAAAAATATACTTGGATTTTAAAATAATGGAATAATTAAATTAGTAGCAAAATTCTTCTTAGTATTACGGGTTTAAAACATTTGGATACTAAAAGTAAATGAAAGCTTAGGACAGCYTAGAGAGTCACTGGCCCTGAACACTTTCTTGTTATTTAGTAATGGCATTCTAGATGTTTTGAATTATGGACCCTTAATTGGGTTTCTCTGAGTTACAACTTTTTTCATAATTCAGCCTAGGTGATGGAGGCATTTGTCCTTCAATCCACTGTATCTTCATTTCATCTCCTAACTTGCTGGACAGAAATTTRCACTCAGCCTGTGAGACTTGACTGAAGAGTAATAGAACACAACTACCTCAAAATTCTGTATTAATGACTTGACAACTCAGCCCAAAATCAGCATGACCCTAAATCATAGAAATTGCATTCATAATGTGCCTCATCACTGAATTAAAATCTTGCAAGGAGAAAGAAAATTACCAGAACCTCTTGCTGCATAACTGTATGCAGAAAGCTTTCCAAAACGATTAGCGTATGTCTGTGCATACACACAGAGATATACTACTTACATAACTTTACAATTATGYTACTGAAAAAGTAGCTGATCACTGAAATGCAATCTCTGATGTCATTTCACAACAGTTCAGCTTTTCATAGTTTAAATTCCTCAGCATATCCTTTTGGTTCAAATAATCCTCACATCCAGAATGCTTTTCCTGCCACATACAAACTTATTATGGAAAATGCTGGATCCATATGAAACAAGGCAGCCCGTACTCCTTACATCAACAGCAGTAAAAGAATGGGAGCAACTGACCTGCCAAGGATAGAAGAGAGGTGTTTGATCCAAAGGAACTCTCAAAGGCGCGACGATGACGAGTTCAAACAGGAGACCGAGTAGAAGTGGAACCACACCAGCGAGCAGTATAGCCACTATCAATGTCTTCATTATCTACAAAACCCAAGACATTTAATTAATATGTTTACCAGAGGATTCTTTGTTTAAACTCAAAAATGTAACCTGAACTACATAAACACACAGCCCAGGTGAAAACCCCAAAGCTACACAGACCTCTATTTCACACATAAATGCCCCTAGAAATAATTTTTACTACATACATAGTTTTGCAATGTAAGTTTTCAAGATKGATTCCTATTCCATAAGAACTCCAGAAAAAAACATGATTGTGCCTACTAGTATTCATATATTTCTAAACCATAAAATCACATTGACTGTTATCAATAAGGAATACTATCCAGTGGCACTTCAATAYATTGCATATTCTCATGTGTTGGGAAATTGAAGAATATCTCCAAAATTGCCAATTTTTCTSTGGAGCAAAATAAACCTTAAAAATTCAGTCATTATGAAATACCTGACTTAAAAATGGAGGACTCAGAACACCATGCTTGAATCTTTATTTATTCCGAAATTCTCTWAATTTAACTGCATCATACAAAACTKCCTGACTTAGTTAACACGATAAGAAGGGGCAAAGAACAAGTAGAAGTTATGTTTTAGCTCTGAATTTTCTTGAAGCTAAGATCTTAAGCTAAAATCAAAATGATGGATGAAGTATTTGGGAAACATGGTAGTACACGAAGAATACGTACAGAGTAGCAATTCAGGAAGCTGAATTAAAATATCCATAACAAGATGCCATTTATGCTATCGATGTTTAAAGGAACTAGCAAGAAATCTACTACAGAAATCAAAAGCAAGAGAAAAAGGTTGTTTGTTTTCAWGCTGAGAATCTCAACTCCTCATAATTAATATTTTTGAGGAAAATATCTTTTATGTGAAGAATAATATATCTTAATWATATACTATCAGTTCAAGTGCTGATAAAGATCTTTCTGAAAATAAGCATTAAGCTATTTTGTAGAGACATGGTCATCATCATCTCTCAGCTTTATTAGGTTTTTCCATTTGATAATTTCATGTAACTAAACAAGTAAATASTTAAGCTTTACATGAAGATGTAAATGTCTTTGAGAACACATAACATGTGGGATAATAATGCAATATATTCACTTTTAAAGGAAAACAGACAAACATACACAAATATATATTTAAACATATATACACACAAGCACATTTATACTGATTGCCCTCCAAAAACAGTTAGCCTATGCAATGGTAATGTAAGCTGCAAAAGCTTCAAAAYGGTCTGAAAAACAAGATGTAATACACATAACAGGGTAAAGCCTACAAGTAAAATATGAAACAAGTTCCATTAGCTGATTTTTTGATAATTCAGTAGAACTTTTTCTCCAGACTCACCATGAGAGACCATTCTTTGACCTTCTGGAAGATGACTCTGCGACCCTGTGGCATCCAGGCAACCAGCACTGTCACAGCTCTGATGGTCAGCCAACAGACATAGAGACCACAGGCAGCTGTGTACAGTTCATGGATTTTGGCAGTCCCTGTCCAAAACGACATCAACCACCGGCCAGCAAACACTGAAAACACAAGCACTGTCAGACACAGCAATGCTTCTGGATGTGTTAGGGAGGGATGCCTATTAAAGGAGTACTTATCAAACTTATCTGAAATATCACTGCATAAATATTATTCATCATGAAATAATTATTTTGTAATGCATAAATGTGTGAAGCACTATGCAAACAGCTTCAGAAATGATGCCAAATAAACACACRGAAATCCTTTTCCACACAAATTTTCATTATGACAGCAATGTGACCTGAGCTGCAGCAAAACAAAGCACTGAACTGTTCAGAGCCTAAACACTGATCTTCAGAACTGCAGTGGTGATCATGCATTAGTGTGTAAGCTTGAACTTACATTATATGAGCTATCTTTGGGTTGTTTCACTGCCTCATGTAATTTTTTAAGACTTACTAATGGGCCTTCTGAAGTTCTTTGACAAAAATGGGGGACTGATTTGCTACAGTTCATTTTTTAATAGTGTTTTCATTTCCCTGGTATTACAGYGGAATTATTTTATGTCCTACTACTAAAACAATCACAGAATTTATAACTTTGATCTCAACACATTATTGACTTTAGGATCATTAATAGAAGAAGGTATAAATTACATGGTATTACAGCAGACCAGTTATGAAATTTATGCTGGTTGACATGGCYTCATTTATTCCAAATTATTTAGAAAAATACCAAGTGTTTTTGATGTACTTATTCAGACATTTTAAAGTGATATACATGCCACTTCATGAAATCTAGTAACATGTCACAATCACAGAATATCTCAGGTTGGAAGGAACCCCTAAAGATCATCTAGTTCAACTCCCTGCTCCTCACAGTACTGAGTAATGACACTTTCAGAATATTTAATTGAAGAAAATACTGTAGAAGACCTGGAAACAAGCTACACATTTTCCTTCTTGAAACAGTAAAAYAGGTGCAAGGTTCAATTCTCTTTTTCACTCAATACTGAGATTGTCTCAGCACCTGAAACCCTGTTCTCAGAGRAAAATTATTCCACAAGAAAAAAGGAATTGCTATCTCTGTCATTTTGTTTTTTAGGTTATTACAATTTGATGACAATATAAAAAGGAGACTAATTTCCATGTTTTTGCCTTTTGACTTCAAACAATGGTTTGAAAACATCTGCCATAGTTGAGCATGGCAACATACTGAGTTGTTTTTAATGACAGTTTACCATAATAGACTCACCTGGTAAGGTAAGGCAGATAAGACTAGCAATCAGTAATGTTATGCACATGAAAACAATCAAAAGAAATATCTGAAAAAAGGAAARAAAATAGAGGGGAAGTCAATAAAGTTATTTAACCAAACCCCAAGAAACCCCAGTTTAAAAAAAACATACATCATCCTAGAAAGGCAGCTAAACTACGATGTTCAAATACTAACTGATGTTTCACTGTATAAATAAATCAGCAGAAAGACACCTAACCACAGTACATGCAGAACACCTGCAGTGTTGTGCATTTCTAAGACTTTCCATCAACTGTTCCAAGAGTAAAAAATAACATTTGAATCCAGAATGATCAAAGTTCTTTATTATGTCACATAAAAAAAGATCATCTCTTAATTTCTGCACTGAGCAGCACGACTCTCAAATAATCCTGGACGGTTTCTAGCTCTGTATGCCATATGAGCAAGACAGTGGTTTTATAAGGAGAACCTTGCTGACAAAGTTCTTCCAGATGTGCTCAGGTTTCTGTGACCAGAAGCTGACAGTGACACTGGTTGCTTTATCTTACCAGAGAATCACCATGTACTTGACTTCTTTAAACATTTCTCAAGCACCAGGCACATAAAGTTCTGCTTCACTAATCACCAAAGGTGCAAAACAAGCAGGTTTGCTAAGGGAAAGCAAACACCTTATCCCAACACACTACCAAGAGAAAGTTAAACCTGTGTTAAAAGAACACACACTTTCCTTTGATGAGACATTTGGGAATAAAGCAAGGAACCTTCAGAAGCAATACCACAGTGACCTAAGGTTAGCCATTACTTCCATTCTTCAGCTATACCTGAAACCACAGTGAGCAGGGTGGTGAAGTTTKTATTTYAACTCAGAGTTCTGCTAACAACAAAATAGTTATCTAGTTTAAGCTGTGTATTATTCCAAAAATATAAGTATTTGCCAAAAAAATTTCCCTTCTAATTTTAGGGATTTAGAACTTTCAAGTATTATGTAATGCCTTTCTATGTTTAATATGGATGAAGAAGCAACAGAAGTTCTCTTTTTATTTTCTTAATAAAGAAAAATAGTTTAAAATATACTTCAGCTACAAGACCAAAGTATGCCCCCTTGAAAGCCATGCCTTGTTAGAGGCACACCTGAACTACCTGTTTGAGAGGGCCTTATTGTCTTTCTCTCCATTACTTACAGTGAAGAAAACAAGATGTCAACTGACACATAATACTCAACATATATGGGGTCCRTAAATAAAACTAATTGAAGGTCTTAAGTTACCGGCTGAAAAAAGCCTTATGTGAGCATACCTGCAACTCTATGATTTAGAAAGCTGCAAATCATATAAAACAGGACCCACCACGTGACTTCTGATAGCATGGGCCAAATCTTCCTGAGGAAAAATAAACCTTTTCTCAAATGCCTTTTTCTTTCCTCTTGATGTGCTAGGTATACATACCCTGAGTGGGAATTTTAAAGGCCTACGATAAGGCTGGAAACCCACAGGTCCTCCTTGTTGAAGTATGGCTTGATGGGCTGCATGGAGACCTTCTCCCACAACTGGAATGGCATTATTATTGCGAGCATGCTGGTTGTTAGGCTGCTGATTTGCATTGTTTTCATTCTCTTCCTGATCACCAAGTAGGTAAGAATGAAGATCCCTGTAACAATTTAAATTTCTGTTTGGTATGAATGAGAAACTTACAGAAATATAGGCCTACTCAGAATCCATACAGGTTGTACAAAACTAATACAAGAATACTGGCAGAGTCTTGATAAAGTAAAATAAGCCTTTTTTGGTAATGTCATCACAAAYATAATTCCAAAGAAAAATGCTGGTGTGGATGCTGCTGGAATACAATCACAAGGAAAGATCACTTATCTGTTTGCTTTAAAACACCACCTGGTACTAAAGGTGTTGGAAAGGAAAACTGCATGGACATTTCAGTTCATGTAAGCACATGGCTCTGCTGACAGCTTTTATGTTACTGTCACTAAGCTCTAGAGCAAACAAGGGCTCAAACCTRAACAAGGATGGTGCTGCATTGCTACAGACGTGCTGTCAGGAGCASAGAGGCAGGCAGAGCCTTTCAAGAAGATTCTAAATTGCTCAAAACCTGTTCATAACTTTTTAAGAATATCAATCCTAGAGAGATATCAATTTACTTTAAAATAATTCTGTTGATGTTTTCCACATATACAATTAGCAAAATCTGATTAAAAAATGAACATTTAGAACTTCATTTTCCTMAGCTTTAGCACAGATTTATGCAGATATTCTATTAGCAATGAAATTTACCCAACAGTTTGCTTTTTGAGAACAAGACAGCAAAAGATTTTCATCTGTGCCAAACTAAAATTACTGAAGAGGTAATTTGCAACTGTCCTAAACAGCTGCAATAGTGGAGTAAGAAAAGCCATTTCCATCACCATCTCCAAAACACTCTTGTTACACTATACTTAAACACAATCAAAACTTAGAAAATAATTAAAAATGTCTTTAAAATGCAAACTAAGAGAAGAAGRGGTGAGAAGAGTTTCCTTATGAGAAACCAAAATAAATGTTTTGGATTACAGTGAAGAGAAAGTCATTAATTTATTCAGTTTCTCAGACATAATGTGGCAAAGAATAATTCTTGATCCTATGAGTGCAACATGGTGGAAAAATGCCAATATACTTAGAAGTTAAACTGAAAACTGTACAGAAACAAAATCTTATTTTTTTTCTTGACTAATTTGGCAAACAACAGATGAACTAAAAAATAATGTCAAGTGCTAGAACTCTGCTTGGTAGTACAATAATTTACTTTATTTGACAAAGATATGGTTTTATCCTTCTCTAAAGACTGAACTTTTAACTTTAAAACCCTCAATTTAAAGTTGCTCGCTTCTTCAGCTCAATGTTCTACATAATTTTTTTCATTTTGTTCCTTCTTATAGAAGAAGAAATGCAAGAAGTACACATGAATTTTACTTAGATGATCCATGGAAACAACCTTTATTTTCACATAATAGGGAGCTAAGATGTTAGTCATACATTTACAGATCTCTTTCACTAAGCAAATGCTGTAATCATGTACCAAAAGAATTACTTGTCAAAGGCTGGTCCAGGAATAGGTACATCTACTGCTTAGAAGAAAGCAATCACTATAGAAGTTTTCATCATGTATTTATCTGTAGAAGAGCTATTAAACRTGCTTGTTGGGATAACTTTCTGGAAAGCTACCAAACTATAGACAGTGGTGGTAGGTGATTTTGGATTTCTGTACTTACAGCAAGTATCCAGCAGTAACAGTCCATGCTCGTACAAGACCCTTCAACCACTGTCTTGTATGTCCTTGCTCTAGCAAAGCTGGAAGCACCACCTGAAGCAAAAGCAGCTCTAGGGAAAGCTCACTTACTGGAGCATCACTGGAAACAATGGGAAGAACAGGAATCAAACAYAAGGAACATGCTAATAGAAATCTTTTACAATGAATCCTATTAATGCCACCATAATACAGTAATACATAGGATGCCAAAAAAGAAAATTCTTAGTCTTTTGCAMAGGTTTTTCCCTATATACTACCCTGAGCAGAGATTAGGCACTTTGGTATATAAAAAATTTAGGAAAAAACATTGAGAAAGATTATATGTAAGAACAGTTTGCTTCTCTATGTGCATCTATCATTATTGTGTGAATTATTATTCAAAAATAGAAAAAAAACTCCAACCATTTAAAAAAATGCAGTTACAGATATTCTTTTAATCCTGAAGCAATGACAATCAGGAGTGTATTAAAAAAGCAAGCACGAAAGGAACTTCACTATCAGAAAGTTGAAATGGGAAGTGTTTTGAGTGCATAAAGCCCTGAACAGTAATCTTTATGGAAGGAATACAAAATGCTTCTTTTTTTCAAGTAACTTTTCATTTGCCACCTTTTATGATGCAACCATGTCCTTTACCCTTTACTTCTCTGAGAACAACAAAGATTAGATTAATTGAAAACAAAGTAACATAACAAAGAGTGTCATTTTAATGCTCAGGGAGTGCAAATACACTTTTTCCACATATACAGTTAGCAAAATTAACTTTTAATTAGCAAAATATAACTTTTTCCAGTTATAAAAACACTGATAAACCCCCATCTTTTTAAAAACAAATACTCACCTGTAGAGCATAACATTATATGGAAGAAAGTTAGGCAGGAGATACTTAATAATGCGTATAGGAAGCCAGAGCATSAGCAGTACAATTGATCCAAAGACAATCTGCAATAAGAAAGTCGACAAGCTAGTCCAAATAGTACAAACAACCTAACCTAGTTTCCCACCCATCCTGACATGTTTCCTGGGTGTGGTGGGCTAGCCCTGGCTAACAGCTGAATACCTACCCAGCTGCTGGCCCATTCCCCTCTCCAGCTGAAGGGGAAGGCAAAACAGAAGGCAGGCAAGACTGATSGCAATTTAAAAGAGAAAGCACCAAGCATGCAATCAAAACAGTAAGAAGAATTCAGTCTCTACCTCCCATCAGTAGAAAGACAATCAGCAAATTCCTGGTGAGTCAAGAAGACAAACACCAGAACCATGAACATCCCCCCCAACCTCATTTCTCTCCTCTCYGACAGCATGATGTTGTATCCCTTTGRTCAGTTTGGGTCTGTTGTTCCAGGGATACCCTCCTGCCAACCTGCAGCTTATTCACTGGAGGTGAGGGAGCATGGCAGAGCAGCAAAGAAAATGCCTGGATGCTGTGCAAGCACRGTTCAGCCATAGCCAACAGGCCTGTTAAACAGTCAGCAACACTGTTTCAGCTGCCAGTTCAAGCCGCAGAAGGACATTTGCCACTAGGAAGAAAATCAATTCCATCCCAGGCAGACCGGTACACTATGATGCCCTCGCCAAGTAGGACTGCAGCTGAATAAGCACCCAAATAATCCTGCTGACAGGTAGAGCAATGTCAGACAGCTCTTCTTTCTTCCCCCCTTCCCCAACACCAGGACGACTTATTTTGTATTCCTCTCTTTTCTGCATGGTTGACATTTTAAGCAACTTGCTGAAGCGTCRAAAGACCTTTCAGTTCCTATTTCCTCACATTTCAAATTGACTGAAAGAKCAAAATGCAGTAGGGGACATCAAGTGCCTGAAGACAATGCACTTTAATGAATCCTGTTTCCTTAAGGAACCAGRTGAAAAATTAAGTACATTTTGAACWCATTCTTACTTTTCATATAAATGCACCACTTGATACTAAAAACGTGAAAAAAAAATTATATTTAACTATGTCARAAAGAAAAACTGAATCTCATTCTTCCTGAAAATTAATAGTTTCTGTCATACACAAGACATTTCTTYAAAATACAYAGAAATAAACAGAGCTTGAAAGCTTGTGATGTATTCTTTGAAATGGTAAATGATTACCGTTCTGGATTCCATATTCTAGCATGAGGCTAGYGAAAGTTCTGAATTAATTAGCTGAGCAAATCAAAAGGTGAAGTTCAGGTAACTGCCCATTCCAACAGTGTGACAACGTAAGTGAGACCATCATCAACCAGCAGATCTTTGTTTGTATTTGATCCACCTGACATACCATKAAATTTCAGGCAACTAAAGAGTTACAATTATCCAAGGATAAAATGCTCAGGAAGGTGGGAGGGTCAACTCCACTCAGATAGGGAAGGGCTCTCTAACAGAACCAGCATCYCTCTGAGCTTTCACTGCTCAAAGCACTTCAGGTGTAACAATACAGTATCTCAAAGAATGTTTCTGGTGTCAGTTTACACAGTTCATGTGACATTTATGTCAAAGAAAGTCTGCTTGACTGCCTGCTCAGCAAACCTCAGACAAACAAGTTAAGGAAAGCTCTCATTGTTTTCAGTATCTTAAAATGATAATCTGGGAACAGACACCACTGGCTAGAGCAGCAGAATCCAATCCAAAATTGAGCTAGAAAGTCACTCTCCCCTGCTACACTATTTTGGCTGAACTGGACACACAATGTTTACAGCAAGAACTGAGAGCACCATGAAAGTTACGCAATTTACAATAGCAATAATAATAAATACTTGTTTCCTGAATACACCAACATTTTCTGTGACTTCAAATAAGATACTTGGTTTAGAAGAGACTTCTAAACCTCTGCTCTGAGCAGACCCAGATACATCAGGCTGCTCAAAACCTTATCCAGTTGAGTTTGAGTATCAAAAGATACAGATTCTGTTTGCAACTTGTTTCAGTACCAGTTCACTTCCCTGGTGAAAATGTTTTTCTTTATTTACACAGTACTGTATATGAAAGCCAGCAAATAAAACTTTCTTCCCAAATAAAGTTATSTGTCAGGTAAGTCCTTACCACTGATAAGATAAACCTCCTGAGATGTCTATAGATGGGCAAGTGAATCATTTCCTGCACAGGATTGAAGTCTGGATCATTCAAATTCCTGAGAAACCATAAGACACCAGGCCTCAATACCTGAAGTAGGAAATAGAGAACAATATATGAGGATAATATAATCTTAGTATTTAGTTTTCATTTTGAACAGCACTGTTGCAGAAAATAAAYGTAATAGGGATATTAGTTGAATAAGATTCACCAAAATACCACAAAAATAGAACAAAAAATTATCACAAAGAAGTAGAGAACCAATAACCAAATACTTAATTTTCAAGTACCAATTGATCTTAAACAACTAAAACATATTTGGGCTAATTTGAAAGTAACACTCAGATTTAACAGTGATTTGTAAACTTAAAGTCTCTAAGAAAAAAAAAAAAAAAATCATGATTTTTCCATTGCAGTAAGTACCAGCATGGCCTTTTTACATAAAAGTTGAATCCAATATGCACACAAAAAATGGTAGCAGCAATACCCACAYATGAAATCTTGTTTGCATAGACTCACCTCTCTTAGCAAAAGGATGAAGGATGCAAAATAGAAGACATAAACCATTCCAACCAACCAGTGCAGAAACATGGTGGTGCCTGGRGCAGACTGAAAGCTCAATTCTCTGTCTTTCAGAGTGGCATCAAACATCTCCTAGAAGAAGGTAAGCAGTGAACAAATATTAATAAAGTTTGGCAAACATCTACACCTACTCATTTTGTTTRCCCTAGTTCATATATACTACTAAGCATAATTTAAATGTTTGCTGCAACTCATAAATACACCATTTAATTAGAGAAAAAAAGGATTACTTATGATGAGAACAGCAAATGAAGATCAATTTATTTCTTCTGACAGAAAGAATAAATATGTCAAGTCAATCACTAACAGACTCTACACAGGTTATAAATCAATTCARACAAAGTGGCACTATGATGGAAACAAAAAATTCCTAAGTAAAATTCTATTTCTACTAAGGCTGGAAAAAACTAGTTTTGTCCATTTCAAATTTATCACTCAATATTTTTCAGAACAGAAAAACTGTCCTCAATTCCAAGCAAATGCAGCAAGGATCTTTTCCTAAACAGAAAGAGACTGAACAACTTAAAATATRAAGTCATTACCATTTCACATAAGATGCCTGCATAAAGAGGTTTATTCAGTGCACAAGCCTGCCTGTAAGTAAGCTCATTATAATAGTGGTCTTGATAAAGGATTAGGATCTTGTTATTTTAGTAACAGCATGTTAGTCTGTATTTAGGAACACAAAACCCCCCAAAATTAGCATTAGGYAGTACCTAAAAAACCCATTCCCTCTGGAAATGCTGCTTATGAAAACAGAAGAGTGCTGCCAAACTGGTATTAACAACTCTCTTCTCGTCAGACTTTTTTTTTTTTTTTGCTTCAAATATAAACATTGTTACAAAAGATTCTGTGTCACTTGTTTTTGTTCTTACCAAGGAGCATATATCCAACCACCAGCCACAGATGAGAGGAAACACACCAATTTCAACCACCACTAACAACGAAACCTTTAGGAAAAGAGAGAAAATAACAACTCACTAGTTTAACAGAAATTGTCAGTTTAAATTGAGAGGGTTTTTTCCCACATACAAAAAATTAGGATTACCTTGACAACAATATAGCAGACTCCTAGTAAACGCCGCGATCGCTGGAACTTAACAAGTGCTGCCAAACCCTGAATAGCTTTGTCAAGGAAATAACACTGGAAAACACTTTGAAACAGTCTAATTAATATCAAACAGTGTATTATGTTGCTTTTAGCGACAGAAAATTTTATAAAAGAGAAAAACGAAGTAGTAAGTATGTGTTTTATCAGGGTTGTATTTTCAAAATTTTCAAAATTCTGGCTGTCATTCCAGAAGTCATGATCTGGTGTGCTGGGTAACACCCCCAAGCATGTATCTAAAGTAAATAATTACCAATAATACCACTCTTCTTAAATGAAGTAACCAGAAGTTCTCAAGGAATAAATAGTTGTCTTTGAAAACATCTGCCACAAATAAGTAAGTTTAAAAACTGAATAGTACTTTAAATAGCTTCCCCTTCCCTTCTGTCTAAATGAAATTCTCACCTTTTCCAAGAACAGTAGGATGCATATTGCACTTTGGGGGTTTGTTTTGGGGGKTTTTTTAAGGAGGCAAAACCTACATGCTAATCTGTTTTACACCTGTACTGCCCATTGGAATACTCATGTAGAAAGGTGATGTTAACTTCAGGTACTTATGAACAGAAAACTACTAACAAATGTTTATTTTTTCAAATTGAAGCTGATGTAAAAAAGACATGCAGCTGGAGTGCAGTCTTCTTACTTGTGACCAAATAAATCCTTCCAGCTTCCAGGACTTTATTTTCTAGAAATAAGAGAAACTAGTTTTCTCTTAAAAAGTTCCAATGAGAAAGAAACTCTTCTTGCAAACTCTCTGTAATTTAGAGACATAACAAATAATTCATATTCAAAAAATCTGACAGGATCAAAAATATCTGAATACATTTTTTGTCACAGCTCCCAGACTTTCATACTCCCTCTGCTGTAACTACAGTCCCTAGATGAAGCATAGGGACAGTGAGGAAAAAATGATTCTACACTCTTCTCAAAGAGACCTTCAACCAAGCATAAAAGMCTTTGATTGTGCCCCTAAGCATGTGCAAGTATGTGAAAGCAGGCAGTCACACTGACAACTTCTACATATCTAAGAGAACAGAAGAGACCTTTCCTTCTAATTTCCCAAAAGAGCAGAGAAAAATAGTGAGTTAAGTGCATCTGCATAATGTCTTCACCTCCTCCAAGCATAGCCAGAAAAATTATTTACATGTAAATCTGAACCAGGTAACTACTGACAAAAGGATACATGACAAACAATTAGAGTCACTGCCAGAAGAACATATCCCACTATCGTTGTTATCAGGCCTTCAAAGTGAGATGCTTGGACCTGGAGCCAAGAGGAAAAAAAGGGGAAAGCTTATTAGTCTCTTAGAAGATTACATCTCCTTTTTATGTAATTAAGATAAATTCCAAATTTCAACTYTTCAAAAAGAATGCCAAGTTCCTGTAGTTTTTACATATTTTAATAATCTACTACTATTTTTGTATCTTCAAGAATATATGTTTGCATTTACAACTATTTCTTCAAACTCAAAACAACCTCAATATATGAAACAAAGTATCACCTTTCAAGGTCTCATTCATCCCSTAGTTTACCCTACTTATTATCATCCACTATGAAAATCAGTACACAAGTTAAAAATGTACACAAGGAACAAGAGGCTGTTAAAAAAACCCCTGAAGACACAGCTTTTACAAAGAGTAAGAAACCTCACTTGAGATGCAAATAATGGAGGAAGTGGAAAAGAGTGGGACAACATTTTTAATCATAGATTCAAAAAGGTTGAAGGACTAGTAAGAAGAAATACTCCAAGTGACTTCTGCAACCACAAAYAGAAGTGGAAAGATGCTACAAAAATACTGTGACTGAATAAACAGTGGTAGTTTCTTTTTCATTTTGAAATTATAACATGGTACTCACATATTCCTCAAAGCCCAGGCCAACAATGGAGAAGTGACCAATGTGGTATGGACAAAATGCTGTATAATGTAAGCAGAAAGGAGAAAAAAAGGCCATGAAAACTGCTAAATGGAGCCTTATTTGCAGGATGAATATTGTAACATGGTATTATTCTACTTCTCATAAGTTTTATGAAAAAAGTACAAAAATTAATTTCTGTGCAAATATTTGCAAGTGTTAGGTTTCTTATACTTTTACAAACACCAAAAATCACATCAGAATTTGAACTTAAGGAYTAAAACAATGTAAAACTATACAGAGTAAGAGGATAGTCTTTTTCTTCTTTCTTCATCTTGCAGAGTGTAAATTAAATCAATTTCTCAGTGTTATGTACTAGGCTGGTACCTGTCTCAGAGTGCTGTAGGAACCTATGCTATATATTCATTCTTTCTCATGCACTGAAAGACTTTAATATTTTACAGCCTGGTGACATGGGACATGCTTTAGCAAGGCTTCAGTTCTAGTGCTTTAATTTTTAAGAATATTTAAAATAYTGTGAAAAATGCAAGCCCTGCAGAAATTTGCAAAGTTAAGACAACAGGGAGAAAGAAGACACCCAGTGAAGCGATGAGGAGCAACTGAAARGTCTTTTACTTTGAATTAATGTACTGAAAACTGTTCATCATTCCTGAGAACTCAGTCCTGACTATTCTGAGGTTTCAGGGGAAATGCATTAGAAAACTCAGCACTTCCCCATTTTTAGAAACCTGCATATTTGCGACAAAATCAATTTTTTTAGTTTTTTTTTAATCTCATTCTGTTGTCTTTGAACCAAGTTACAAAGGACTACAGAATTCAACATCAATTTTTTATAGGAGTGGAGGGCATCAGTAAAGTGAATGGGCTGCAGGAATGGCAAGTTTTTATTTTCACCTATATTGTCTTCACTGCATCCTGGTAGTCCACTCTGGGAACTACTACAGACTAAAGATTCTCTCAAATGAAAAGAATGATGATTTTCTCTCTCTTCTGCAAGACCAACATATAAAAAAAAAATCCCAACTTCAAAACCCAAGAAGCAAACAAACAAACCAACAAAAAAACTAYAGGAAAAGATTTAGCAGGACTCATATTACCGTCATCAGTGATAAGAAAAGTTTAAATTTATGCCCCTTTTAGGAAAATCAGCAGTTACTGGGAAGAACAAACATGTAAAAGATAAAGGGAGGAACTGAGCTCTCCCTGCCCAGTATGAACAAGAGAAAGAAAAGTGAGATGAAAAAGTTCACACTCACAACTCCTACAGATATCAGACTAATGACTTAAAGGTTGCATTTTAGACATTTTATGAGAATATAGTGCACAGTTTACCATGTTTTAAAATAAGTTTATTTAAAAGAGATTTTCTAATAGACTCTTCAAAAAAAAAGCACAAAGGAGTACAAACTCCTCTGTGAGTACTAGAATGAGCTATAGAAAAYATTAATTAAGCTGAAATGAATTAATTTGTCCAAGGAGAATTTCTGGATCACTAATTAAGGTTACAAATGCTTTCCTTCTGATTTATCTTTTATAAAGTACCTCCTGTGACATCTGAACTCACAAGTATTATAATTACAAATTACTAGAGATTTGGCAGTCGTAAATTAAGCAGTATTACTTAATGGCAAAGATACTAAAAATAGGCTTGAGAGGAACATATTAAATTTCCAGACCTCCTGCTTGCTTAGGAAAGTCATTCTCTTCTCTTCTCTATTTGTGAGTTGCCCAACTGGCAAAGCAGCTAGTGAAAATGTTTCAAAATGAAACCTCATTAATTATTCTTATTGATTATTGAATTTTAATCTATGGTTTAGAAATTTCATGRTCATTATCTACTTACTAAAAAACCCTACATATTACAGCAGCTAAAACAATCCAATTAACTTCTGATAACYACAGATTAAAATGCAATAATTATCAGAAAGAAATAATTCAAATATTTTCCAACTCTTATTTTGAAGCAGTTACAGTTTCTTGTGAATGAAACATACAATGTAGGCATGTTTATTTTCWTTTCATTTGCTATTCTGTTTCAGTATCTAGATGCTCAAATCACTGGTTCAGTGTTGGGAGCTTTACTTTGTCGATGAAGACTCATCTATAGTAAAAATTCAGTTTTTCAACCTCAAACCCTTCTGCCAAGAAAGGCCACTGAAAAAATACCAAAGCAACATAAGAATTATTTTCTAAACTGATAATTCAGATCAAGTGAAATGTTGTCGTATTTTTATCCAGTATCTCTGGAAGTGTATAATATGTCTCATCTTGTCACTAAAATGCTACATTCTTGCAYCCCTCCCTCCCTTCCAATTTGAGCTCCAAGAATGGATTCTTAATGGAAAAAGTAATATAACTCTATCTAGTAAAAACGATAAGAGGAAAAAAAAAATCTTAGCTATTCCTCAAAGTACTGCATTTCCTTGCAAATTAAATTCCATGAGATTTCTCCTTTAATTTAACAATAGTAGAAATAAATATTATTTTCTGCGCTTTTGATGCCCTTTGGGTTTTGCATTTTTTCCTGTGTTCTCTGTATTCTTCATGCATCTATTTGTAACTCTGTCACATATGGTAKTAGTAGCTAGCTTTCCCAGTACTTTTCCATGCTCTTTCCCTAAGCAGATGGACAAAACCAAATTCCAGACCTCCAAGCTCCAGGAAGTACAAGGCTCCCATCCTTGGTTCTTCCTGGGAAGCAAGGCCCAGAAGAACTCTTTGAGACCCATTCTCATGGACAAAATACAGCCAGTGCTGAGAGGGGGGGGCTCCAGAGAAGGGGCTTGACCTGAAGGGGAATTACATCATCACCTGTCCTCCTAATTCGTGTTTTTTATCAATTATGCTAATTTCCTAAAACCTATAGAAATGTATTCACCCCTGGGGGGGGTGGGCTATTGCAGACATCTTTCCATAACTGCCTCTGAAGGCCTTCAAATAAAGATCCCCTTCTACATTACCTCCTTACTAAAATTATCTCCAGTTTCATTTCCAGGTTGGGAAAAAGGCAACACTTCGGTTCACATGGTTAAGGTTCTGCTAGGTTCCCTATTTTAGGTCTACTCAAAGAAATCAAAATGACAAYAGAAAATAATAAATATTTGTTATTCATATTGCCAGTTAATTTTTGGTTCTATCTTTAGATGTCACATCTTCATTTTTGTAGAACAGCCTTAAAGCTGACCTGCACTATCACTTCCCAAAGGAGGATAATTTAAAACCTCAGAGCAAAGGATACTTACCAAAGACAAGTATGAATAGCGTATTTAAAGACACCACCCAAAAGACATGTTCCTGTAAGGAGTATGGGGAAAGAGGAAGGAAAATGACAAGAAAACAGCACATATATGTCAGTCTTTTAAATAAGTGACTTATGTAGCTCAGCTTCTTATTTCACTAGTCTATTATCCACCAGAACTTGCACATCTCATGTTAGAGTGGTGGTATTAGGACAAATAAAATAGATCTGAATGAGAACAGTATTTTAATTATAACAAACAGCAAAACTTAAGACTAGAACAGATATGTATTTTCAGGATGCACATTTTTAAAAGGTCTAGTATTTACTTACAATGGAGTAAGTGATTCAAAAATTATCTACATCTTTTAAGAAATTCCACTTTTATGCCACACACCCTCCTCCCACTATAATTTCTAAAACTCCTAAAAAACCCAGTTTGCTTGAACATGACATTATATGAAACTCTTTTTAAAGCAATATATATATGATATGAAAAKAAGGATTCCAAATATAATTATGTATATTAAAAAATACAGGCACTTAAACCAATCCTTCTGTAGAAATTCTTGAAAAGCAGGACTGCACTTACTAAGAAAACCAGAGATCCATCAAGTCCAAGCATCTGTGAATATAAGAAAGTTATTTTTACTTATCAGAAAAACTAAGCAACCTGAATCTAAAATAAGCCTCTTTTGCATTGACCTTTATTGTCCAATACAGTCAAAAGTTTTTCTTATGGCTCACCCAACAGYACCAAGCCAAAAATTCTTACAGATAAAGACAGAAACTAAGTTCTCATTCAACACAGTAAACTCAGGTGTTCAAAGGCAGTGATATACACGTGGAATATCTGAACACACATGGATCTATATGTGTCAAACCAAACACATAATAAATGAATTCATAAGCTGTTTCTCTCYGAGACTTTGACAAAGATTTTGTATTTACAAAATACTGTAGTGATTGAATGGCTATTTAAGCACATGTTTAATCAACTCAATATGTAAATACAAGAGCWTATTTTTGTTTCATCCTACTTGCAAAATACCAGTTTATGCTGCAGTGAAAAAAGTTAGTATTTTAYCCTTGATGTATAAAAGCAACTACTACAGGATAATTTGCTACACTGTATGCTATTAACTTTTGAACAGARTTGTTTTACAGCTAGGGAAGACAGGAAACAAATTCTTCATTAATTAGAACRGCTGTTATGGGAAGCATCCACAGAGCAGCCAAAAATAAAGCAACTATTGAAGAAAAAAAAAATTTCCTTTCCCCCCACTTTGAGTGTATCTTACTATTTCAATCCACACACTCCTACCCCACAATTACTGCTGTAATGTTCAAGGCTCTTTTGTATGAGGACTTTGCACTGAGTTCCAAGATACAGAGTTGCATGTATTTTACAAATCAAACCGAGATGCAAAAATGTTTGAAAATTCAGAAAACTTGCATGGTATTTTTACAGGATGACATAATAGAAGAGCCTAYCCCAATTTTGATACTAAATGTGAACTACACATCTATTGCTTATGTTAGCACATAACATTGGAAGTGGTTATGAGAGTATGTTCAAACTGACTTCTGTATACATGGAGAGACAACAAAATATCTTCAGTTAGGAATATATCAGCACTTTCTAGCAAATAAAKTGGGTTCAGAAATACAACACTTTCATCATGAAATAAACAACAGAATGGTTCAGGAACCTGAATTTATGTATGTCCTTTATCATGACATATCTTTCAAAACACACTAAGAAGCTTTTAGTAGATAYAAAACAAATATCAAGATGTGCCACTCATGATGAAAACTGTATTTCTGCTACCCTGCAATKAAGGCAACAACTATGCCACAGTGATGCTGGTAAATCACATGAAGCTGCTGCACCTACCTTCAAGGCAGATTTTGCTGCATGTGGTGAGCTTTAAACTCAGATGTTGGCTACTTCTAGACCAGCAACAAAAACCTAATTCTCCAATCTCCACACTACTCCATGATTACATTGTACATGCATGYCATGCTTTAGTTATGGCTGTGATCCATAAACAGTACAGAAACCATGTTACATGCAAAATGTTCCATCATTTTTAGAGAAACACATTTGCTTTTTGCCAAGAAACCTAAACTTGCGTTTCTCTTTTCTTTAGTCTAATGTTTTCATAAATACAAAAATTAAGCACTGAACTACATGTAATGCAATATCTKTGCACTCCTAATCTGGCCCAGCATCCTCAAAGCAAGCTGCAAGTCAGTTGAACCCCTCACCAAGTGGATGACTTCAGGAAAGGCGACTAACACATGTTTTAAGCTGCTAACCTACTTTAAACTTACAAGCTGCTACTATACTTAAAGAAATGCTTTCTTTGATGGTAAGAAGTAAYATAATAACATTTTGTTTATAATGTAACAATTTTCTAGGTCACTAGAGGCTCCTACAAAAGTATGATTTCCAAATCTATCCTAAATGCATTTTAACATAGCAACACTACAAATAATTTCAAGTATGAGCCTGCATTATTAAATTCAAGAAAACCATTCTTACTCACTCGCTCCCAAGTAAGCTCTTCTGCTGCTCGATCCCATTCCAAAGCATTCCAGTTCATGTCATCTGAGGAGACAATGGCCATTTTTACAGCTGTTAGATCTCTCAAAACAAGATGTAAMCACTCCATGCTATGTTCTAAATGAACAAAGACTTGAGTGCATCATATTCATCTTGTAACCATTGACAGTTTTTCAGCAAGCGGATGCTTCAACACTCCAAATGCATGAAATTTGCAAAGCCAAGATAAATAAGCTGAAGTGGGAATTTACACAGCTTCCTTCAATTATGACTGTTTTCTATTCAATTTATTTATATTTAGTAAGAACTAGAACATTAATGTTTTGAGTCACCTGTTACCTTGTGCTCCATTGTTTGCATCTGCTGCATCTTCTACWACAGCATCCTCTTCATCTTCGTTATCTTCCTCTTCTTCATCTACTTGCTCCTCTTGAATTTCAGGGTTCTCACCTACAACCACATTCTCAGCAGCTGGGTTAGCAGGTTGATCAAGCACAGCATTTTCAACACCTCCATTCACAGCAGCCTGAGCCTGCAGGAACAGGATTTAGTACTTGGTTAAAATGATCAAGCTCTCTTCATGCTTTTATCCTGTATATATACAAAACCAAACAGTATTAAAATAAGTCAATAATATATTTTCTAGATAAGAATTACACTTGGGACCATTCAACCTTTAAAATCAGGAAAAGAAACATTCAGATAACTTTACAGATTAGCTGAGGTAGGAAAGGGCCTCTAGAGATCAAAGCTATGGCAGGGTCAGTGCCGTTTCCACTTGGCTTTTGAGCCACCTTTCCCCCGGTGGAAACTTTACAACCTCCCTGAGCAACCTGTTCCAGTAAGTCACCACTGTAGTAGTATTAAAAAAAAGAAAAAAGCCAAAACTCAACACAAACAAAACCCACCTTTTTTTTTTTAATCTAAATGGAATTTCCTGCATTTTAATTTAAGCCTGCTGCCTATGGTCCTGTCGCTCAATACAGCAAGACAGCTCTGGTTCTGTCTTCTTTTACAGCCCTCCACCAGGCATTTATACAAACTGATATGGTCCACCCTGAGCATTCTCATTTTCAAACTAAACAATTCCAGTTCTCTTAGCCTCTCATCATGTCAGAGATGTTCCAGTCCTTTAATAATTTGTGTTGGTTCTTCACTGCACTTACTCCAGTGTCTCCATGCCTCTTTTGTACTGGGGGACCCTAAAACTGGATACAGCACTCCAGATGGTGCATCCAGTGGTGGTCTCACCAGTGCTTAATAGAGGGGAACTCTCTTACGGACACTATCACTGTATTAGAAAGATGATAATTCAAGGTCAACCCAAGTCAGTCACCAAAATGACTGACTCTGTCTTTTAAAAACTGACATTTACATAAAAAGAAAAAAACATTTTGAATTATGTTTTCCCTATGCATGGATTGCTTATATTATCACRTCTCCCACCCAAGAGGCTCCTGAAAGCACTGAAGAAGTGCACATGTGTGTGTTAGGAGTGGGAGGAGGGCAGAAGCTCCAACTTCAGTGGTGTCAACAAAACTTCCAATTGCTTTGAGAACAGTGAATTGTTACTTCACAAACTACTGGCATACTTATGAAAAATACAGAATAAAAGCAAGATGTTTCTCCATTGACTATGCCTGAGAAGTCAGCTTTATGTGCATAAAATTATCTTTAAAAATGGTAAAGATACAGAGATTAGAATCTATGCAATGCTACACGATAAAACAACTTCAAAAACGTAACAGTGGTGCCATCGAATTTATGTAGGAACAAGTGTTCAACTTCTGCTAACAAATAAAGATATCCTRAAGTAAAATAACATTACTGTCGAGTTCTGATAAAGCATTTACTCCCAGACCCACATTTTTGGTCTGATTGTGAACTAATGAGCAGTAAATTTTACCTCATTTTGTTGACCAACACCATTGAGTGGCTGTTGCTGATTTTGCTCCAGCCACTGTGGTGCTCCTCCATGGACAATCTGTTCACGTAACCATACGAGGCTGATAAATGCACACAGAGTGCAYGTCACCACAAAACATCCCTGCAAACAGTCAGCCAGTAAGTTCTCACTGTTTAAAAAAAAAAAAAAAGTATTAATGAAACCAATATTTTGCTGGTAAGACTAAAGAGCAGTTCASAAAAAAACAATGTTCCAGAACAGCTAAGGAAACACAACAGTCTCTAGTAAATGGTTTGATATGGTAACAGGTTTACTTAAATGGCTGAATATATAATATCCAGTCCACCTAAGCATTTTAYCTGCTGAGCTACCTGAACCAGAAGAATGGAACTGTAGGGATTCCCTTCAACTGCTCTACATTTCAGGTAGCATTTTACTTCATATTATCTCTATGCCTTAAAAACCTTTATCAGGTCATACATAACTGTACAGCAGCAGCAAAGCAAAGTTCAGCCAGCCAACCACAATAAGGGTTTAAAAAATGCAATGTAAGAGGTACTTAAACCATCTCAAGCAATTCTCATCCCTAATTTCAGGTACCTCTTTGGAAACCTACAATATGTTCTTAAAAATCAGTAAGAAACATGGCACCATAGTACTCTTCCATCTCCACAGGAGCATCTATCTGGTCCCCCTTGAAGCTGCACACTTGTGCACAGTGAAAACCACGGGGACGTGAAGTCCAAAATGAAAAGATGACACAAGAGACTACTGTAACTGACTCTGCCAAAGAAATAAATGTCAAAACACAGTTTCACACACCATTWAAATCTGACAAATACTTGAGTCCCTTATTTTCTCCCCAGACTGTAATAGATATGAGGTACTCTAGGTTCAGGTTTTTCAGATTCTTCTCCAAAAAAAAAAAAATTCTATGCTACAGAGGTGACAGGAAATATAGYGTTATTAGACTGAAACAAGCATCTCTCTCCAATAATGAAAATYAGTTAAATGCAACTTGACCTGATTTCTCAAATCAAATGGCCCAATTGAGATGACTTAGCTGAGCCACAGAGAAAATTCATTCCAAATTTGCTTGATTGTGCAGCTGATTCTACTTAAACTCAGTTTCAGTTCCTCATGTTCAAGATAATAAGAAATTAAGAGGCAGCTTGAAATTCTGTTGTTTGGTATTTACTGATTCTTTAGGCAAAATTGATTTAAAAAGGACAAAGAAAGACAATGTGCAATAGCAGATGGTGACTGAAGCATTAAAAATCTAAGTATCAGCTAGAAGGAAATCTGATAAAAAATAATCCCTCTCACATAAGAGACTCAATAAAAACAATTAAATTCAAAATATAAAAATACAACAAAGAAAACAGAAAGTGATATTATTAGTGACACATTTCTTAATATTCTACTATGTATCTGATTTAAACCATAGGAAATTACTCTTTTTTCATTATTAAGWGTAATTTTGCAGCCTAAGTTTTCTTGTCATCAAACACAAATTTTCATTAACTAGGGCCTGTGTCGTAAAGTCAGTTTTCCAGCTCCAAAGATCCTGAATAATGGAACCCCAAAGTGAAGTGATTTCAACTGTAATGGTGTTGTCCATACATCTGGTTGTGCAAAGGATAATGGGCATTTGCTTATAAGATGGTGGAAGATAACAAGTGTAACTGGATGAAAGAGACAGTGAGTTCCAAAGTTACTGATTTCAGGGTAATCTAAGACACGTTTTTGTATCAAACTGCTGAGGTACTTACGTGGAGAGAATATCTAATGGCAGTGTCAGTAGTGAGCTCACAGAGCCAGTAAACAAGCACTTGTAGATACGACCTGTGTGAGCAAACAGAAGCTTGATATCAGTTCAGTTTTGGAAAGGACCCCAGGTATCCTCTTTTCACCTGGTGTCCAACTAAATTTATGACATCGGAGAAAATCTCAACTTTTAGCATGAACAGAACTGAAGGCCATATACAACCACGTGGAAAAAAGTACACATTCAAAGTGTAAGAACTGCCATCCTAGATTAGACGAAAGATTCATCCAGACCTGTGTCCAGCACTGGTCACACTAATGGATACTTAAGGAAGAATGTCYTGAAGAAGTATCTTTAACCTGCTTCCACAATCTCGTACACTTCACTTCCTATACCAAAGTATCTCACAGCTAATTAAGCCTTGATGGAATTTTTCCCTCTTCAATTTGCTCAATCATATTTTGAATGTGGATAAACTTCTGGTGCTATGATATCATGTTGCAAGGATCATCACCATTTCATCACCTGTTTTAAGGATTAATTAACTGTTTTATGGATTAATAGTTTATGCTAGTAAATGTTAGCTTTCTACCAYGATTYGTATYTAAAAAGTAGGCCATCAGTGTATATGGTCTACTTCAGAAAATTAGGTGATGCCAATATTGTCCTATTCTCAAACTAAGCCTGTGCCACAAATAAATACAAATACAGAACATACCAAGAAACTGTCCGGGGAAATGCATTTACTCCCTTGCTCTTTCATTCAAGGGGCGCATTATGGTTTGCAAAGATGCACTTCCAATTATTTCCTTGACTGAACACTATATCCCTTCTGCCTTTCTCCATTTTCTGTGTATTCTGAGCTTGTTGAAACATCCATAGTTCTTTTTTCATCTCTATTTGGAAAGTAAATTTCAAACTGGATACTAGAGTAATTTAAATATGCACTCTCCTTTTCACTGAATTCCTTTGTAACTTATATGACTTTGAGATTTAAGAGTTTTACAGATCAATTTGTCCATGATTACAAAGRAATTTTACTTTTCACATAAAAAACCCCTGCACCTTCATTTACAGATGATTAATAAAAATAGGACAACTCTTCYATGCTAATATCAATAGATGCCCAAAAACCTTCCGTGTAGATTTTAAAGACGATAATTGAGACGAGGCATTTTATTGGAGTAAGACATTTAAAAACTCTTTCATTTATTCTGTCTTATGTCTTAACACTTTTCTGCATTGCACTAYTGGCTTGAGAGTCAAACAGGTAGAATTTCTGAGTGAAAATAAATGAAATAGCATCTTCGATTTTTTTTTAATAAACAATAATGCTCTCACAAAACTTTGCTGCAGGAAGCAGCACATTTCYCTGTGTATAAGAGTATAATGTACAGAAAATCAATACTTACATGCAGTAAGAGGTACTACTCCCAACCATGCAAAGGCCACAAGTGTATAATGAAACCAGTATCGTATTGCTGTGCCAATACTCGTAACCAGTCCAGCAAAGATGTCTTGGATTGGAAGCCGTGAAGGCATATCTGGGGAATAAACTGTGTAGAAGAGGCACTTATGAAACACTTTGTCCTTAAGAGAAGTATTTATCTAAAATTTCTGCCAACTACAAACTGTTTGTAGCTGACAAAAGCTTACTAGAAGAATAAGCATATTTTATATTCYCAAGAGATGAATCCAAACAAACAACTAAAAAAAAAAACCCCTCACATAACACATTTGTTTCATTGTGTTCTGAGTGGAATGGGAAAATTAATAAGCTCCATGCCAGTTTTTGACCTAAGAGAATTTTTTAAATAGCTTTATTTGTTAACTGTAAACTCCAACAACCTAAAAGTAAGCTCAAGAAAAAGTAGATTCTAAAATCAGTATCARTCTCACTCAACACTACCTCCAAGATTTATAAACCTAGTTCATGGAAAGGGCACAAGGAACAAAAGCATTTAGCAATTTTGCATACTATCCATTTGTTTCTGCTAGATAATTTAGATTCTACTTGCTATCCAACAGCACAGACCAAAAAGACCCCCAGSAAAATAAAAGCAGCACACRGGGCAGAAAATTGAAAAGAACTGATTAAGTGTCCACAGACACTGAAATATACACACAATGACTGACTTTCAACAGATATCTGTTTCATATCATATCATGCAGAACTTCTTCTAAGGATGTTCCTACTACAGAGCACAATGCAAATCTCTCATCCTGCACAGATATTCTTATAATACTAAATTTTCTTGACTTTTTAAATTCAACACCTATATGTTGYATAGGCCCATCCCTACTCAAAAGTCAAGAAAAACAGTGGTGAGGTCTTATTTTGCAAAAAATTAGAAAACATGTAATAATTTCATTACATGTACTTGGTTTCTACACACTGACATGGATACCAAGAAGTGGTAATGCTCATTATCAGTAACAAATTTGAATAAAGAAGATAAACTATATTTGGGAGTTACATAAAGACATTGCTGCCTCGATGTTTGTTATGTTGGAAACATCTGTGCTTGAAGACTTTAACATTAYGGACTATCTTTTAAAACCTCACATACTTCTAACTACATAAGGAAACTCAATTTTTGTAAGAACAAATAGAAAAGTTTTCATTTCTTCTCATGAGCAATCCTTTAAGAGTGTAACAAATACCACTTTATGCTAGCTACCTGCAGCCCCCTCACCTACATTCCCAATCATCATTTTACTAGTTTCAGAGAAGAAGCCTCTACAGGACAAAGAACTTATTTTCTCTCCAGGGCTATTTCCCTCATTTTCTGTRTTGTAAAGAGAACTGAAGAACACAGACAAACAGTATCAACATYCAGAAGCAGTYAAAGAATGGGGAGACACTGGTGMATTTCAGCAATACGTGGATTATATACAACTGACACAAAGTAACACCAAAACAGTACCCCTGAGACAAGTAGTAACTGGTTTGAAATTTCAAAGCTTGTTATTTGCCAGGTATCTGGCAAGGAACTGGAATTCATGAAAGAAAGGACTAGAAGTATAACACTAGGGAACTGTAGCTGTGAGAACATAGAGCAGCAAATTGAAAGCAGGACACAAACATATTTTGTCATCATCTTACAATTTTCTTGTTACAGAACCAGAYTGAGTACACAATTTGGAACCATAGAAAATGCCAGCTGAAGTCTAATGATCTCAGCTCACACTGAACAAACGTTCTGGAAAACTTCTGCCACAGGAGACAACAAACCTTTGTCAAGGGTGCAAAAGAATATCTATTTAGAGTATATCTGTTATATTTATGGTAGTACTCAGACAATTCAGCAGATACTTTGAGAACTTTCTTGCTTTCAAAAAAACATATTTTGATGAACACTTTGCAACAAGGACTACACTGAAAACATTTATTTTGTATCAGTGATTTATTTGTCAGGGACAACTTAAGTTGAAAATATTTGAAATTACAAAAAAAAAAAAAAAGCATCTTCCAGGAATTACTGAACATACACAAGGAACTGTAAGAAAGAATGTCCATCCTAACTCAAAGCAGAAAGTGCTTATAAAAGTTAGCATTTCTAAAGGCTTTAGGTTACAACAGAGCTTTTTCAAATAAAAGCACAATGTAGCTACTGCTCAGAGAAGACAAGCTATAGCACCCAAATTTTAACAATTTGGWGATTTTTGATGATTTCAGAAGCTGAGGGTGGGAAGAAAGCTGTTTTTCCTGTGCCTGTGCACACCTACCTCAAAATATGCACAGCTTTTGCCACTAGAAGCTTTATACCATGATGGTAAGGTAAAATCCTTTTATGTCCTGCAACATTCASGTGCATGAAATGCAGGTATTCCTAGCATGACAGGAACCCCTGTTGTGCAAGCACCTCGCACCACTGAAGCTTGCTGCCAGTGATTTTCATAGCTTATCTCCCCACCTGTGTCTGTCATCCAGTGCCATTTTCTGTCCACACTGCACCTGCCTTTATCCACTCCCCACTACCACTTTGAAGCCTGAGGCCTCATTTGCTTCTGCACATTCATCCTCCTCACCCCACCTCCATCCCTTACTTTCCATCCCAGTAACCTTTCCAAGCTCAGTCTGAGGAATCATATTCCTGCATTATTTACCACAGTTCCTCCAAATAAAAATATTTCTACTAGAGACCAWTTGATACAATAGAGATTGTCTTTTTTTCTATTACAGCACAAAATTCAAAGAGACTTTGGCTGAGTTTTTCATAGGTTTAACTCAACTTCTTTGAATTGTACAGGTTATGGAAAAACTCCTAGAAAGCTTTTTGGATACTTAGGTCACACCTATGCAGTGAAACTGCTAATTTAGTTGTGAATCCTAAATTTGGGTGGGGTTTGTTTGGTTGGTTGTTTTCAGGAGGTGGAGTTTTGTTCTACCCTCCCCATCCCTCCTGTGGGCCTAACTTTTCCAGAAACACATTTATTCATTTTACTTCTCCAAAACAGATGGTATGACAAAAATCTGCTTACACTGACACAAATAAGGCAGGAAAAACACAAGGCTACCTTTAGAAGCTGCCATTTAGSCTACTTCACAGAATCATCACACTTGCAAGCCATAGATTTTTTTATTTACTACTACATTTGCAAGCCATTTATATGCCACCTCAGTCATCCTTGTGCACTGATTGTGAAGCAAGACTGTGTAACTCATAAATAAAAACCACATATYTGATAGCTCCTGGGTGAAAGCACTGGTTTGGTAAAACAGGGCTCGTGAGTTATTCTTTAGGTCAGACTAGATCATCTTCAAAAGACCCTTCCAACCCAAACCATTCYATGTTTCTGTTTTTCACACCTTTCAAACACATGCAGACTTTGCTTCAGACCACTAAGGTAAAAGGAGAAAAACTACACTCCTTCTCAAGCAAGCACAGCTCTAACAAATATATGAAATAACATTCATATAAATCTCAGCTGTGTGTATACTCAGCACACTGGAGCTGGCAGAAGACACACTGAATTCTGTGCCAGCATGTAGTATTTTGTTCCARAAGTTTATTTTTTCAAATTAGACTTTCTAGAAATGCTGAAGCTATGGACTACTGTGTTAAAAATTTATCAAAAYGAACAGGTAAAGAAATCAGCTTAATATATCCTTCAAATATGTAATATCAAAATTACATGATAAGGAATACTTATCATGTAATATACTACTACTCATACTTCCTTTAGTTTTACAGTCTTTGTTTTAACTAAGCTTGTGACATTGTGTGAACTTCATACCAGCAATGTAGCTGCACAGGAAGCCYAGAAATGAACCCATCCCAATCCTCAAAGATCAGCACATATTTGTGCTTTTGACAATATTTATGTTAACGTTACCTCCTATGGAACGGAGAAGTTTTGACAACTGTATTTTCCTGGGAACTACAGCCTCACCTTCTTTCATGTGTCAATGCTTATGAATGTTTACTGTAGCATTAATAGAAGCACATCCTTGCACATGACAAAAGAAACCGCATGAGTGSGGAGGAGGAGAATACAGAGTAGTTACTCTTTAAAAACTCAGGAAGAAAACTCACAAGTTAAAAATTAACAAGTACCTTGACAACCAAGAAGTGTCAAAAGCTACTTTTTTAACAGTTGTATTAATTCTTAATACTTGTAGAACTGTAGAAAAATAATTAATTTTAAAACAAAAAATTTAGTTTTAAAAAATGCATTTGAAATCGAGTCATTTACCTACATGACTAAACACATTTAGAGAATGACGCTATTATTCAAAAGAAAAAATTGTTCATTTGTTCTCATGCCAAAATACAAGTTGAATCTTCTCCTTTTACCTTCCTTACAAGCAAAAYGAAACTAGCAGTTCAGATGCTAAAAAAATCCCCAAATGTTACAGAACTTAAGAGAATAAATGCACTAGAAATAGTTTATGAATACTCCATACACAAKAAGTTACACTAGCAAGGGAGCATTTTTGACAGAATGACAGCAACAGCCTTAGCAAGGAAACCAAGCCAAGCAAGAGAGGAGCTGTTGGTATGACTGCACTAATACTCCATTACACTATTAGTGCTTGTCTGCTGGAGCACAGGTATTAATTACATGCATGTGTTTATTTGACCACATCCCATGGTGAATCAACTCATCTGGCATAGTTACAGGCTAGATCTGACTTTGCTTGGGACGACTGGCATATAACCAAGTCCCTTTTTTTTCTGCCTTATCATTCTCTCTCCAGCACCTGTGACTCCTTCCCTGYTCCCAGAAGCAGATCCAGTTTCCAGACTGGACAGCCACATTATCTTCCAAAGAAAGAAGGATAAGAGAAATTAAGGRAACTGGAACTACATGAGTATTGGGTGCAAGGGAAACAAGACCAAATGGGTAGGGAAGGCAGGAGGAATCTGTGAAGGGTACCTGATGTGCTACGAGTCTGTGAAGCCTGGTGGGGAAAAGCACTGCAATGTGAAAAGCCAAGAAGAAAACCTTATCAGCTGAGCCTGCTCAGCTGGTGGAGTGACAAGTGTRTGGCAGAGGATAAGCAGACCTTTACTAGAGGCTGAATAAGGAGGATACACWCTATTGCATGAGGAAGAACGTGGTTCCGTATTACCAGTTTCAGAGCTCCTATAAAAAATGGTAACTTTTTGAGCCACATTAATTCTCTCCTGTCCATAACCTGCAACTACATTACAAGCTGTGCTGGCAACAGCAGTGACAGTAAAGAATTAACTTCTGCAGGAATATCTCTGTTGACAGGGCAGTAAATAAGCTTCCTCTTATCAATAGTAACATGCATATAAAGTGTATTTAGTTTAGAGTGGCTCATCCTCTTCTCCTAGATCCCAAGGAAAACACTATAGACTTTTCTGATTTGCTTTTTTCTTTTCACACAAAACTAGAAAGTCTTCTTTCTTAACAGCTAATAAGTTACTGAAATTCCATTTTCTGTAAATTCTGTAGAGGACCTTGTCACAGTATGCAATTTTGAAAGTGGCCAATTAGCTTGCAAGGAGATTCAGAAATGGGTATCACTCTTAGTTTGCAAAAGCTCTGCACAGAAGTAATATCATGCCTTTATAAAAATGCTTAACAAAAAAAAACCCTAAAAGCAGATGATCTCTAACATTCCTCATATGACAATACACTGTAGTATTTAAAAATAATAACCAGAAAGCACTGCTGTGTTCAACATAAAATATGCTATTACTCTCCCAAGACAGAGTTAATGTTGCACATTTCACCACTGGTCCAATGGGTTTAATTAATTGTTGGCAGAAATACATCATATTGGGGTACAACATATAGAAGGAAGGTGGACTAAGGGATTTTTGGAACAAAAAATATATGTACTAAACCACCTTAGCCTGAGTTTTCTCTACCAAAGTACAAAACTAGGAGGAAAAAAACAASACACAAAAAAAAGTGAGAAGGGAACAGGAATAAATCAGTATATTTTAAGGGAAAAATGTAGCATAAAACCCACTTTACCTGCTCAATAGGCAATAAACTGACAACACTAAATAATACCAGCCTACCACCTTACCTATTCCTACTACAMTCAGTTAAAATGTAATTAAGAATCCTCTGGAAACTATATGAAGATTCTTCATCATAAGTTGCCTAACCTATTTAGTTGTATTTAAAATAAAAGGCAATTTAATACTGAGTAGTTAGCATATCTTGATTGAAATGTAAGTGGAATAATCATCATTTCTATTATCTGTCAAGATCACTTGAACTGAAACTGACATAAGCCAAGTGTTAGYGTTCCACGTAGATCCTTTAAAGGTAACTAAGAACTGCCTTTCAAATTCAAATTTTGCCAGGTTTTACTTTACCATTCARACTTTCAAAAACTCAAATTTATCAATGAAGCTGAAAACATGCCACATGCTGTAATGTTGGCAACAAAAGAATGGGACAGAGGCTGTCAGAAAAGGTATAGAATAATACTTCTATGTCTCATTTAAGATTATGAAAGAACCAAATCATCCATTATTTATGCAATTCACAGTCTTCAACAACATGCATAAAAATTCCAATTAAAACAAGAATACGGAAGTTACACCACAAGTTTGGATCTACCACGCTGAATGAAAAAGTAATCACTTCATAGATACTGTGTGAGAAAAATTCTGAAGAAAATAGGAGCAAGTAAAACATACTTACTTGGTGTGAAAGCAAATCTGTGCTTACACAATTCACAGTATTCTTTTCTGCTGTGTTTAAGCCACTGAACTAAGCTGCAATAAAAAGTGATCACATTAACACATGCTATATATCTCTCAGCTCTAKCCCTCCATTAAGGAAAACACACCAATTCTCTGCTTTTACACTTCAATCAGGGTATTTGTACTCTCTTAATTTAATTTAAGGGCTTAAATTAGCATGTTTTTTAAGTCCATTTAGGCCATCAAGTAGGTCTCAAACAGTAGAAAAAGGTAAACTGACATATGTCACAGTGTTGATAAAGAACATTCTTTGAGTATAGTATTGACCAAAGCAGAYATCCTGGCATGGACACCAGTTATCCACCAGTGACACCAGTTCTTATAAATACTCCAAGATATGACATATAGATACACACAACTAAGATTTAGAACTGCTGTATTTGTGAAAGAAGGACTATTAAAATACCACCAGAAATTACCATATAGATCAGAACTACAGTTTTTACTTTAGCACTTCCTGATCAAGCACACCTCAAAATGACTAAAAAGCACTAGGTTTTAAAATTTTTTTTTCTGTGAGGTTTGACTTTCTATTCACAACTAGAAGTGGGCAAAAAAGCCCCAACATACTGATTTTTCACTYAGTTTTCATAATGCTGATATACAATCAGAACTGCAGTCCCAAAAACAAGTAATTATCAGTGCTTTCTTTCCATATATAATTAATAAATTTTTCCTGAATTTTAATGAATCATTATGTAAAAAACATCAAAATCCCTAACAAATTTCCACTGAAAATTTTATTTTTTTCACTAGTTAACCCGAAGACTTGAAGCATTTTTAGACACGTGTTAATATGCATTGCTTGGGGAAAATAAAATAAGAAACACACAGACACAACTCACCATTCCTGATGAATAAATTTAATACTGCCAGTACACACACATGGATGATAGAGGGGCTTCTCAGGAGTTCCTTCTGACCGACAGACTCTGCATATATCTGCTGACAAGGATAAAAAGCTTATTACACTACTGCTTAAAGAGCTCCAAYTTTCAAGACAAATTACACAATTACATACTAGAAACTTTACCATGTAGCAAAATAAAGGCAGAATAAATTGAAAGAGGATAAAAGACAGATTTCAAGTGATGCAGGACAGAATCAACAAAAAGAGCAACAAGAGCATTATCTGTCTGATCACATTACACAAACTCAAAACACATCTTATAAAATTTTAGGATTTCTAGGAAATAGACACAGTAAAACTACAGGAGGATATGTTCTCTACCTAAAGAATTATCACAAAAACAACAAACAAATGGTTAAGAAGAATTTTCTTCAAAGTGAATACTTCAAATTGGAAAAAATTCCATCTGAATTTGGAAAAAGTTAAACAGAGGCTGAACAGAAGAGATTTAATAATGTCCAACAATGACTCAAGTAATTTGCTGCTCTTGACCCTRACACAGATGTTTCCTTGGTGCTCTTGATGAAAGGGAAAAAATCCAAAATAACAAACAGACATATTTTGCAATTTGCTACTCAACTTGGACACAGCCTACTGTCTAGCAAGAAAAGACACTTTTATTTCTTATTTCATAATTTCAGTAGTATTGCCGTAGGTCCCACACCTTCTTTATTCCCTATTTTGACATTTTTTCACAACCAAAGGTTGCAAGAGGTTTTGTTGATAAACCTTTCCCTCTAAAGAACAGATGGAATGCTATACCATTCAGTTAGCCAGAACTCTAAACTCACAATTAAACAGAAATAAAAATCAAGTTTTATCTGKTTATTGACAGATGCATGATATCTTCCCTTGACTCTTCCTTTTACTTCTATTAAGGAAGTGAATATAAAATGTCCATTTTTATAGAGTATGTGAGTTTTAGATTTTATCTTTTGTTAATTATTTATCTATAACCACTATCCAGCAAACATGCAAGAGTGGAACACATGCAAATCAGAGATCTTTGTCAGAAAAATACCAACTGATGTGAGAATACTGCAAATATGCAATTTCAAGCTTGAATCATCTATTTTGAAAAATCTTCAGAAGTTAATGCTTTTCTACAAAAACTTCCAAAAGGCACCAAAGACTGAGTTTCTTTTTTATAAAGAAGTTGCATTATGACTGTATTCAGTTTATAGAGTATTAGGACAGTTCTACACATAGAGCGTAAGAATTCAGATTATTCAATTCAAACAATTTTCYATCTATGAAAGTGTTGTTCGAGTGAATTCATTCCTGCAGCATGAAAACCTGGCATTAACAGAAACAGGTATTCAGTATCACATCAGTTATGCTACAAAGAGACTTTCATCAGTGCTACAAAGAGCACTTCCATTACTGCCAGGTTGAGCAGCGATGATCTGCAGTATTGCTGCACACATCAGGAGCCCCTGGTTCCTCTGCTGACAAGAATGGCCAGAACTGCTACTTCACTTARCAAACGATTCTTTTATCCCAGACAGCACTTCCAGATGGCTGCACAGGACAGGTCTCTCCAGCTGACAGGCCAGCCCTACCCACTCGCTGTGGCATGCCCACCTCCTCCCGCATTCTTTCCAACAGAGCTGTTTCACTACAGCAAGCTGACAACTTGGTAGGCTGGATCAGCCTCGCGAGGGGTCAGACAAGCACGAGACACCACATGAAACCRCTGCTTTAAGGATACTCTGGCACCAACAAAAACAAGCTAAAAGCACATTGATCCCTGAAAGATGCCCACTGCTTTCTGAATCTACTCATTTAATGGCCTCTTGACTCTCACAGCAAACTGTTCACTTATTGTCAAAACTTTTGGAAAAAGCAATTTGTATTACTGTGARCAAAAKCATTCTTTCCTTTACTTTAGCCTRTTAGCTTASTAAAATAAAACCAAATTTTATTTTTTCAAAGCTATGATAATTTCTAGATATTTCCACTTGTTTTGTAAATCCAAAAAAACATATTAGGGGTGTAATTGTTTGGATTGTTAAGCAACTGATAGATTCAAATCAATAAACTCTGCTGAGGGTCAATGTGTTAAGCTCTGCACCTTATGATCTACAGCCATCGTCAAAGAGAATTCCACCGTGCAAGAATCACTATTTTTTCCATGTACACACACACTTTGCATCCTGTTCTTAATGCATGTGTTTTGGAAATAATGACCTTGAATAGTAAGTTCTTTCCTGYTCCCCCTGAGAATGATTCACTGCCTATTATCTCTCCAAGTGAATTCAACACTGGAATAGCAAAAAGTGAGGATTACATTMTTTAGCAGCAAACTGATTTATCTAGAAAGAACCAGAATTACCTCTCCAGCAAAAGCTGGTATCTGGTGCTTTCAAGTGCTGCAGAGAAGCAACTTTCCCATTCATTCTGAGGTGAAGCGGCTTCCACTTAGGTCTGACCATGACCCTAAACTGCCTCTCTTACCTAAGCTCTCACCATGCATTCAGTTTTCCAGCTCCACAACACAGTTCAGTCAAGCACAAAGCCCATCAGAACCACACTGTTATCAGACAATCACCACTTCAAGAAGTCCACCTGACACTTTTCAGCAGAAGCCCAAGCACACAGTAATACTGTATTTCCTCCCCAAGGCACTAACACGGTGTTTGCTGCTGCTGTTACTGGTGTTCAGAGCTTTCTAACCTTGGGAAGTCTCTTCAGCGTTCTGGCAAGCGGCATGAAGTTCTAATAGTAGGAGCTGAGGTTTGAAACTGTAGAAGAAGTTGTAACATTCTAGTGGTATTTATGGAAAGTGAGTATATAGACTGGTTACTTTCATGCTACCACTGGGAGCTTTTGAGGCCAACATTGATAAGGCCACAAAATAATATCTAAGGCTGCAAATATATGTGCCTTTGTGAGTGCTTATATATAAAACCAGRAAAGTCCAAATTTCAAGTGTGGAATTTAACACAAAGGTTTAGTTAAAGAAGACAATGCGTTAAAGATGTAACTAAAGACTTCCTCTTCTTTGTCTTGCTGGTCTTTCTGTTCACCTACTTAAGTCAGTTATGATCAAAGTCTACCACTGGTAACAGCYTGTAACAAATTATCAACTATGCTGTTTGAATTACATCCACCCAGATGGATTTATCAGCTACTGGAGTGGTGGAAAATCAGGAGGTMATTTCTGAGTATCCACTTCTCAGCTTGCATAAAAACCAGTTTTTCTGGGCAACCAGAGGACAAGCGATCAAAGTTTCACTTTGTTGTTGATTTCATCAGYGTAAGYRACTTGGTCTACAGAGCTGCAGCAAGCAATTTTAAATGTCAGATTTAAGAAACACGAGTATTTTAATAAACCATCAGTGATCATGGGTATTAAAGATGTCTACAGCACAACCCAAAGGACACTGTTACAAAGGTGCTGTCTTATTTCATCCAGTAGTTCATGTTTTTCCAGCTTTTTTTTTTTGATCCTCTCAAGCAGGAAAATCAAGTGACACCTGATAAAAAGCAACATTGAAAATGATGCCAAATTAACAAAAGCCAAGATGGAAAATGCTTTCCTTGGAACTGCCTTGCTACTGCAATATGTATTTGTATTCACTGTTTGAGATGACAAACAAAGCTCAAATACTGCAAGAAACATAGCAYAACAAACATCCTTTATTTAGTTTGGTTTATGCTACAATATGAAGTGCTGATCTATCAAAGCTCTCCAGTATCTGTGAATTACACAGTCCCTCTCCCTCYCTGGAGACATTCAAAACCCACCTGGACACATTCCTGTGTCACCTGCTCTAGCTGACCCTGCCTTGGCAGAGGGGTTGGAGTAGATGAACTCCAGAGGTCCCTTCCAACCKYAACAATTCTCGGATTTTGTGATTATCTAAGCATAAYGAAAGTGCTGACAAAACACAACCATGTTTGATCTCAAATAAAGCAATACCCTGAAAAATAGACACTACACATAAAAATCCTCTCATTACTATGATATCCTTGACAATTCTTTTAAAGTTAGATAAGTGACTATGTATTAGTCTGTTCTAAAAGGGACAGAGAAACATGTCAGCTCCTGCAGACTTCAATTTTTCAAACAGACTGCCCAGCACATGCAACAAAGTCAGCTTTGCGAAAGGAGCACCTATTACTATTCGACCAAACGCGGAAATTTAAGACTCCCTGGGCTATGGGGCCGGCCGGGTCCGACAAGGTCCGCCGGCCAGGAGGGAGCTCGGGGCAGTGCCCTCCTGGCCGCCCCTCCCGCTGCCCCAGCGTGCGCACCCCGCTGCTGCTTTCCGCCCCGCGATCTCATTTCGCCCCCGGGCCCCCACTTCCCCATGCAAAGGCGCAGCCAGCGGAAGGTTCCGGCGGGCCCCGGTGCCCAGGTACAGCCCATCCCGGCCCCGCTCCGAGTGTTGCCGGCACCGCCCCCCTTTCCCCCCCCGCTCCCCGCTCCCCGCTCCCCGTGGTTATGTAAGGGGCACCCGCACGCGCCGCCTCACATGCTGCCCCACTCGGCCCGGCCCGGCCCCCGAGGCACGGCGGGCCCGGCACGGTGAGGGAGGCGCGGGGCCCGGGCACCTGCAGCCCCGGTGCGAGAAGCCCCTCCGGGCGTGAACAACCCCCAGCCCGCCCAGCGCCAGCGACACCCTCCTCCTGCGCCCCCGCGCCCCCSCACACCCTCCGAGGCTGCCCCGGCAGAGCCCCCGCTCGGGGACCGGCGGCAGTGGCGGGGCGAGCGCCGTACCTTCCTCGGCGGTCTCCATCTTGCCGGGCTGACGCAGCGCCGGCCGGGCGGGTGGTGTGACCGCGGGGGGCGGGGCCGCGCGCCGAGCGGACGG
>CADDXX010000134.1:734222-772572 GCA_902810485.1 Alauda arvensis | reverse complement strand
ATATGGTTCTCCAGTAGCTGAATAACTACAGTAAAGTCCTGCAATAAAATACACTTGGTCTAGACTACCATACTCAGCTCTTCTGTGTCCTTCCACTGTGAAAGGCAAGGTGGAAAAATTCCCACTTATAACTAAAAAAAACAAACCAAAACAAAAATCTGTTTATTTTAAAAATAAGATAATTTTTGAGCTTCACTTTGCTCAGTGTCAGCAAATTATCTTGGCCTATTAAAAATCTGTCAGCAKAATACTGAGGATCTGAGAAATGCTGTAATACTAATTTTGTCAGAGCAAGGAAAAATCAATGGAAAAAAMCAGGAGAAAAAGCCAAGAAATGGAGAATTTCAATTTCCAAGTATATTCCTAATTTCCACTCTTTATTTCCGAAACATGTAACCATGATTCATTACATCGTTGTTACTCTGCTGTGATAAATGTAAAATAAATGCCAGTAAAAGTCTCAAAATTATAATTCTCATTCAAAGACCATGGCAAGATTAACAAAGATCATTCTCCAATTTCAGTCTTACATGGTAGGCTTCTTTAAATTAAAATAAAGCTTTTGAAAGGCATCACTGTATGTTGCCAGTAAATAATTTCATTCCTATCTGTATCTGTCTGTTCAGCCATTTAAATTACCAAACAAACATTCTTCTCAGCATTTAGAGAGAATTTATCCCAAAATTCTGTTCATACCTGATACAATAGCTTACCAGTAAACATGAGTTGGAGGCAAACTATTATAATTTAAACAGATAAAAAAAAAACTATAATGTGTTATTGTAAGTTAAATTAGGTATCTCTCAGCCTTCTTGGTGTTTTTGGTGAGCATGTTATTAATTCCTGTCTATTTAATAATATTTTAGGCGTTTYTTGCCTAAGAAATATCCATGGCTTAAGTAGCTTTTAATTTTTGGTAAGGAAGGAYGTTAGAAGGTTATTGTTAGTGTTTGACTCTCAACAAGGTCAAGAATTACTGCCAACAGGCACCGAACAAATATGCTAATAAAAAAAAGTCTCTGTTCCACATAAGTTATTATCAAGGTAACGGAGGAAATATGGCTAATTGTAAACTGAAGACAGTGATAGATATAACCCCAAATGACAGAAGGTTATGGCAAAAGGCATATTTATAAGTATGGATAGAAAGAGTAGAAAAAAAAGACAAAGTTCTTTTCAATATGGTCTTGTTTTGGTTTTACATGACTTAAATGCTTAGATAATGCATTTKTATTCAAGAGTTCTATTAAGAGAATGCAAAATAATAATTGCAAAATGAAAACTATCCAGCATTTGTACTGTGACATTTCCATCTTCCCTGRCATTTTAAAATGGTTTCATAAAAATGATTCCCTTACATTTTTAGTTATTTTGGAAGTTCAGATTGTTGAAAAAACCAAACAGCAAAAGCTACTGCTTTTCAGYTTTTCTGTAAATGAACATTTCAAAATGCATTTATTTTCTTAACTMGTTGTTTTGRGGGGTTTTTTTGGTACTATCCTAGTTTTTTCCCTCAGCCACTCACCTGACTGTCACTGCAAAATTGATTCAGTTAGTTATGAACAGCAAGTTGCAGAAATGAGGAAAACATAGTGGATTATCTTGAGTAAAACCAAGTGGATATCAGTTTATCTTAACAAACAGCACTATTTGGAGTGAACACGTATCTGACTCCTATATGATACACCATCACTAGGGAGGCCCAGAGCTTCCATGGCAGGAGAAAAACCATCTGAACAGGCCCTTTGGTGTGTAGCACAAAGCATGGCCCACAGAAAATTGGCCTGACACAACCAGAAAGCACAGAGCTCTGTGGACTACAAAAACACATGGTGAAAAACCCCATGAGCCTGGTTCTTCCCTGTGCACTGCAGGGACTTCAGAGCACGTGCTTCCTGTTCTGCTGTGACATCCCCTGAACATCCCTAACCAGCAGGTAGCTGCTGTGGCCATGGGCTCCAGGAATGAAGATGGACAGAAGTACTCTCAGATGTACTGTGAATGCAATGCCATTTGCTGCTGCACACGGAGATTAGCTMAGGCTGCTGCACTGGTGCTAAGCTCTGACTCTGATGCCTCAGTATGTGAAGTACTGAACAATGTGTTTCCCTTCAGCTGGTGCTTGCTTCTTATTAAACCTGGGCTATGATTAGTAGCTAATGGAGGAGTCAAACTTCCTGAATGGATATGTGACTTGTGGTTCATGTTTTGTGCTGTGAAATGTGTATCAGGGCTGCACCAAACATAAAKGAAGGGATGGGCATAATGGCTGAGCATCATCAGACACAGCCATGACATAGGCTCCCGACCTGTTCATTTTAGAAACTGTTTCTGTGGASATGTTTGGCTATGCCCTGGGGTTTGTTCTATGGATTATTAACATTTCAACCAAGAAAAAAACTATTTCCACTAGTATTTTAAGTGAGAGATGAGTTAAAAAAACCAGTCTAAATTATGTTACTGCTTAATTAGTCTGACTGAAAAGACAATCAAGGCTGTYTATATGTCTAGATTTCAAGAACCCAGGTAATACTTGGATAAACAACATAAACCATTTCCATGAAGTAAAGAAGTATTTGTAGAACTTCATGGCTCTTTTAAAGATCTGCAGARTGTGTTTCATCAAATTGTATTTCTTAAGCACAGCAGGGATTTTTCGCATGTGTTGTAGAGGATTTTTCTATTTTCTATTTAAAACATAGGCCCTATCACAGCCCTATTGGTTGTRATCCTGCTGACATGCTGAGAATGGAACCAATGGCTGTAATTAATCTGCCTGGGATTCAGAACTCTGTGGCTGGCTGTGGATACTTGGTGGAGGCCTCCTGCATTAAAAAAAAAAAAAAAAGGCTGTATTGGTATTTCAGAATATTCCAATCCTARTAACTGTCATATCATTTGAAGKATACAGTTYTGTACCTAAAACACTTTCATCATGTCCAAGTAAACATTTTAGATAGTTAGATATTTATGTCATTAGATTAGAAAGATATTTTTTGCTACTTCCAGAACTTTGATCTCCTTGGTGATAGAGGGTGGTGTGAAACATTACCATCATCAAGTGACTGTGTGTAAGTGCTTCTGAGGACACATTTGTTCCCATGTCTTTAAAATTGTGTGAAAATGTCCCTGCTGATGACAGCAGTTAGGGATTATCCTCAGTATTTAGCAGAAACAATCTTATTTTGCCAGAAACCTTTATCTTGACCTTGCAGATATTATTAAAGGCTATGACTGCCAACCCAATTAAACTGAACTCCTCAGGGCAAGGTTCAGTTCTACTTCATTTAAAACCATGACTGTTGCCAAAAAGAAAATGTGTTAGAGAGAATGATCCACATAAGTCCCTATAGTTAGGTTCTGTACCAGCACCTGCGTTACTGCCTGTGCTTCTGCAGCACTGACTAGGAAAGAGGTACAGAAGGACTTAGATCTCTAATAACTTTGTCATTACTTTTTCTCGAATGTTTGCAGCAACAGGAAAAWGAGTGTCCAGGGGGAAACTGAGCTATGGTCTAAAGGTCAGAGTTATTACAAGCTGATCAAAGTCAATGACCTCTATTTTGTGAGGTTGCCTGATTYCTGTGGTTGCTTTCACTTCACAGTAGCTTGCACACTGAGAATGTGCATCATGGGGCATAACCCCCAGCTTTTGCTCGATTCTCTGTGGCAAGRTTGTATTTGCTGTGTGTACTGCCTTCAATGCAGGGTCAAAGAACACAGTGAAGAAAYCACTTAATGCTTTTGATGTCTAAGAAAAATGCTTGGCTCAGTGAAGCAAATTCTCAGTTGGGTGGCTGACATGGAATGTCAAACATGCTTACTAYTCAAAARGKACATTCTCTTCTCTCTCATTTGTGTATCAGTTATACATTTTTTTAGAGTAATTTTTAATGTAGTCATGTAAGATGGGCCTCTGCCAGGGCCTCAGCCTGGTTAAAGGTGCTAAAGAAAGAGTAATCTCACAAAGATGACAACACACAGAAAAATGGCAGTGCATRCTATTTCATTYTGATGGCCTGKTCCTCARAKGATCTAAAGACTAWTTAARCAGCTGCATTCAGCATCACCATTCWGCTTCTGMRAAYAACCTTGTTTGGAATCTGTACTTTTCAATTGAGAACATATGGGGAAAGTCCTACTTTAAAAGTCAGCATTGAGTTTATTACTGATTAARATGGAAAAGTCTTCTGAGAGCCTATCTTTTCTGATTCATTATCACATGAACCCTGAGAGTAGAAACTGCTGTCAAAACCTTGKACCAAAATTTCCAGTCAGGTCTTACATATTCAGGGTGACTTATTGTGTTCTCCTCTTTCATTTTTCTCTGGATCTCCAAGTTTTGTTCWACTCCTTTTYCCTCTTCTTTTCCTGATCTTCTGCWGGATGGAAATCRGGGGTCTTAAAATTATTTATAGATTCTTGAGGGGATAGATTTATCTCTGCTTTCCTTATACCCCTGCTCCTGTTGAGCCAAGGTCTTGATTCTGATTCTATGGAAAGGCAGGGGAGAATTTTATACAGTTAAGGGCAGGAAGTTCTTTGGGAGGCCTCAACCTCACAGTAGCTTCAATGAAAGCAAAGGCTCTTGGACACCTCTTTTTCTCCCTCAAATTCACTCCCAATGAGCGTAAATCAAAGCTGGGCAAATATAGTTTCTTCTGTGGACAGGTGTGCTACCATGCAAGAGTGCAGGAAGAACAGCCAGGAGCTAGAGAGATGCATGGTGGAAAGGATCATGTTGAATAACATGGCCGAGGTGGGCAGGGCAAGATGGGAGGAGTGTGAGTGGGGCTAAGAGAAAGRCTAGAAGAATTTGCTCAGAGAAGTTGTGGATGCTCCATCCCTGCAAGTGTTGTTCAAGGCCAGGCTGGATGGGCTGCTGAGCAACCTGGTGTAGTGAAAGGTGTCCCTGCCCATGGTGAGGGGGTTGGAACCAGGTGATATTTAAAGTCCCTTCCAACCCAAACCATCCCATGATTTCATGAAGTAAAAAAAGGGTAATAGGGAGAGATCCTTGGAAACAGGGTAAAAGGGAGGTGTCACAGCGATCTTCAAGGCAAAACAAGAGAATTCAGGGAATTACAGGGGAGTCAGCCTCATCTCACCTACAGCAAGATTATGCAATGTGCATTGAAAGAATCCCGTGGCAACAGGGGCCTGGGCACCAGGAGCAAGAGCATGGACGAATACAGAGAGCTGACAGAGCTGACAGAGCTTCCAGGGTGCCACCAGAGGGCACCTCTACTCCAGGCSCGGGAGGAGTTTAGGGACCCGGAGAAGGTGGCAGAGGAGATGGAGCATCCCTGGGGSCTGCAGTGGCCACTCAGGCAGGGACTATGGCAGCTTGCACCCAGCTGGGGCCACCTGCCAGTTTGATKGGCCATGAAAYAAGCAGCTGCTGGTTTTGGGAAACTTATTGCCTTGAATGTTGCCACCTGATTAAAGAAGGCTTTTTTTTTTTTTTTTTTTTCCTTGAGGGGCCCCAGGGCAATTCCAGGTGTCTGAAACCTTTAACATTCACAGCAGCATCTTGCACAGCTACCTGCACTTTGCTGCTAGCAGTGGTGACAGCTGAATAACTGAGTAACCAGGGGCTGCCAATCTTCTGTCTTGTCTCAGGCTGCCACCTCTTCCTGTATCATCCCTAGAACAGTCCCCAGATCACAACCCATGACTGTCAGGGTCCCTTGAGCTGGGTCAGTCACTGCCTGTGCTCAGCTGGGGCTGGAGGTGGTTCAGGAGAAGGATATGGGGCCTTAGGGTTTTTCCCTGGGAGCACAAGGGTGATGTGACAGTGYCTGATGATCTTTGCCTCCACTCAGCTGAAGAAAGTGCTGCACYCCTTGAGCCTCAGTGGTGACCAGTCCCAGCTCCTATACCAAGAACTGGCCCTTATCCCTCTGTTCAGAGGGATGTGGGGAAGAACATGTCAGAAATTTCTAACCTGGTCTTATTGTTAAGGATCCAGGTAGGGGTAACTCTCACCCCAATGACATTCAGTGAATTTTTGGTCTAAATCTGGGAAGTTCTATGCAAAATGCTAACCACTGAAATGTTCTGTCTGCAGGATCAAGCAGTTTGAAGCCAAGAGGAAAGAGATATGCTTTAGCTCTCCACCAGGAAGGGGACAGGGGGCAGGAAGGGGTCCAGGAGTGCTTCAGCACTGACACACCACATGGTCTCATGCAAGGAGCCTGGTGCAGCAGCATGTCAGCACAGCCTCACAGGGCAACGTGCCATGTGAATCCATGTGTTCTCACAGCAGCCTGCACCTTGCAATAACAGGAGAAAGTCCAAGAGGCCAGGAGAGGTGACCTAGAACTCTCCAATTCATCTGAGCAACAAGGATCTGTAAATGTAGGTGAGTTGGAAATCTGCACATCAAGAAGTGCTTGTGCTTGAAGTACTTGTGCTTGATTTTCTGCTACAAGTTTTCTCACTGCAGTCCAAAACTTGGGGTTGAAAGCGTGTACTTATGTTCAATACTCTGATTTAGCTCTGTTAACACATCTTTAATGATTATATCTGAAATATTCTTAGACCTGCAGCATGCTTCACATTGGCTTGTAGATTTTGGATGTGGAATCTATTCCAGAGCAGCTATCACAATCAAGAAAAGATGTGAATTTAGATTGTCTCTTGAAGCCACATGAGAATGAAGACATTAAATATCTCTTTTTGTTGCTGAAAACCCATACTTATAACATGCAGAGCAGTAATATGCTTGAGTATCACATATAATCACAGATATTTAATAAGATTCTTTGCCTACTCATTTTCAGATATTTAATATGAACATATTTTAATGAAAGTTGAAAGCTGAAAGTTATAACTTCTCACTCACCTGGATCCATTTTACTTGGAAATTTGCCACATATATTTAGTGCTGTGCTCACAAATAAATCAAAGCTCCCCCTGGAACTCTGGGTATAAAATCACTGGGACCTTGGACAAGTGCTGTGTGTTGTAGGGCTGGGACCTATATTGACTTGGCTCTTCTAAGCTTGACTTAAACATGGTTTCTTTTCCAGCATCTTAGTCATGGTTTTTTTTGCATGTTTTTGTGCTTTTTTAAAATCTGGAGATAACAAACTGGAAAACCCCATATATTTCTTGTTTTCATAATAAAAATTAGACAATGTATTTTCTTCTTTTTAAAATTTGCATTTATGATAAACAGAGAACCATTTAATGGAGAATCATTAAGTACAAGAGTAAAAAAAGTTGCAAGAGTGATGAGGAGGTCATAATTGCTGATTTTCAGCTGCTGTTGGGAGAGTGTTGAAAGAAGAATTCCTTGAAAAGGAATACCTAAAGAATAATAAGAATTCCTAACAAACTTTTAAAGACRTTTGCAGATTCTCTGGGAGGTTTCCAGGAGTAATCAACACAACTGCCAGCAGTTCAGCTGCCTGAAAGATTAACATAAACACGGCAAAAATTACTTTGAAGTGTACCCAGGTGAAACRTGCAAGATCTAGATTGCATTTAGGAAGCCAGTTGTTTCCCAAACTTCACAAAATCTTTTTATCCCATCAAAGTAGGAAGCAAAAAAAGGCCTCTTAACAAACCTTTATTAGAACAGCATCTTGCATGGTAACCAAGAGCCTTMATTACCATGCCAAGAAGGAGCCTGTTTTTTAATTTCTGATTTTCTGTTTGCATAATTCACAAGCTCATTGAGGAGTGTGTAGTTTCATTGCTGTTCTTCTGAGTCAAGCTGTGCTYACTGTTTGTTCTCAATTCACATATGTAATTGTCCTTGGAAAGTCACTTAGTTCTCAGAGGTTTAAGTTAGAAAATATTGGCATTATGTCTTTTCTCACAGGAAAGAACTTATCATGATTGTTGAATAACATACAGCAATGGTTGTGCTCAGCTAAATCATGGGGTTTAACTCTTGGGGAATTGAAATGACTTAGATGTGATTATTTTAGGAYAAATATGCATTATCAGAAGCATCCACACATTCAAAATTCAGTTTTGGTGACACTTTTGAAGAAATTTCTCAAGAAGAGATCTTCAGCAGGCAGCAACTTCTGCTTAAAACCAGAGAGGGAGTATTGGAATAGCTGATAATACACTGGAATCTGACTGTAACGAGAGGAATCAGGTTTCTGGTTCTGGCTCACATAAAACCAGAAGTGGCTGTACCAAGGCAGAGTCTTCCAGAGAAGACAGAAGTGAAGAAAATGCACAAATGAGCATAGTGGARCAATAGCTTGAGCACAGATCTCTGACCCAGCATATTTATGTTAAATCTTCACTGAGGGCATATGTCTCAGGAGTAGAAAGTCCTGGGTCCTTCTTTCAGAACCAACCTGTCCAAGATTTCCTCTCAAAACATTACTCCCCCCTGCTTTATATCTGACTTTTATCTTTTGTATGGACATGCAAATGCTTCCCGTGAATGTCAGTCTGTCACTCATGAGAAAGARTGTGTGATGGAAGAGATGCACTATGAACTCCTTCTGCAGAGACGACTAATTTCCATGTTTTCCTTCCCTCTCTATCCAGATAAWAGGCARGAAGGTGATCCACACCCCAGAGAACTTGTTAMTTTTYTSTATCTGGACTTATGAAAAGGTTTGTGCATGAGAAAAAGAAACTCATTGGGGTCTAGCTTGGGAGAAACAAGTGATGATTTTACTCAGAAAAAATGGATCTCACCTCCCCAGGCAAACCTACAAACAAGCCAGGAGTTCTGGGGAAGTTAATAAGTTGCATACAGCCTGTTGGTCTCTTTGAAGAGGCAGGTGACTGGGGATTTGATTTCAGCTTGAGGCTTAGGGTTTGGATTGGTTTTTCCCCCTGAACCAGGAGAACAGGCTGTAATGAACACCTGAGCTTGTCCTGAGGTTTAAGCTGCAGCTCAAGACAGGCCTTTAGAAGGAATCTGCCTTATGGTACCTGCTGTGTCAAGTAAAGACAGGCTATCATCTCTGCAGCTTCAGGGAAAAAAGGGAAAATCAAAGCACCTTAGAGATGAACCCTGTAAAGGATTGAGTAAGGTGGGCCTAAACTTCTTGTGTCATGGTCTATAACACCTCAGCTGTCTGTGATCTCGTTGTGGGTCTATCAGGAAACTGAGATCCAATTTCAGGAAGCAGCATGCTGGAAATTGTGAARTTTGGAAGTGCTCATATCAGCTATTTAGATCAAATCTCATTGGGCCTCGAATTTCCTGCTTAAGCTCATGTTTTCTATTTGCTGCAGCATCCAGTTTGAACCTCTCTCATTCACAACCAAGCTGTGGAAGAGCAAGGCCAGGAGTTCACTCTTGGCACTCCTGCTTTGGCACACACAGCGCTGACAARTGTGTGAACTGTCCGGGTGAGCAGGGGAAGAGAACCTCTTCCACACCATGATGTTTGATATCACAAGTATCTGAACCAGGTAGGGTGGGCAGTGACTGCAGTCTGCTTGGCCTGCCTGGCCCAAGTGCTCCCTCCCACATGAGATGTACATTGCCTGTGTGCCTTCCTGTACCTGCACTGGGCAGGGCAGGTCAGGATTCACATGGGGGGCTGGCTCCCTTCCTGCCTGGACCCCTTTTGTCTTCTGAGATGCTCCATTACATGATTTCAGCAGCACAGGGAGTCTTAGAAACTCATTTTGTTTAGCTGGCACAGAGTTAGATTAATTCCAGCACAGTCTCAACTGTTTGCAGGATTACACCTAAATGTAAATTTTTTTTCTGCTAGGGCAAAGTTCATTATCTCATTTTAGAAAAAGGGTGAGACAAGTGCTCTCTGCAAACATATTTAATAAAGCCCTTTGATTGCTCTGAATTATGTATGGTAATTATCTTGTTATATAATTAGAAGCTCTTATATATACTTTCCTTAAACTTGTTGCTTTGATGTTGCACTTGGGCGTCTGTATTACTTTGTGGGATACAGTCCAAAGCTGTCTGAATACATTCCAAGATTACTAATGCACAGACATATTTGAAAAACAGGACTTTTAAAGTTGAACAAACATGGGTAAAAGTTTCTTTCYTGGAATTCTGCCTAAATTTTTGGAGTTTAAAACACTGATTATTRTAGTAATTTCTGCCAGATTTGTTCAATATTCAGCAATAGCAGCTATCACTGTTGAACAATCAGTGTTCCTGATTRTTTCCCTTTCACCAGTTAGGAAAAAAAAAAGCCCAAAAGGTTCATTTGAAAGATGTATAACCTGTGGGGGATCACATGCAGGTGGATGTTTTGAGGTCCTCTYGGACTTCAGCCAAATGAAACTGTTYAAGTGCATGTTGGGAGTTTACAGAGGAGAAACCAGATTTCYACACATGAAAGTTGCCTCTTCTGAAAATTAGGATAAATTCTGTGGGCACAAGGTACAGTTTTTTGCCCAGGCCAGCTTATCTGTACTGGAGACTGAAATAGTATTTACATTTCTGTGCAAATATGGTCTCAATTGCAAGGAAAAAAATTCACTCCCTTCCAGAGCAAAATGAGCATTAGATGAGTTTTGTATGAAACAACATGTACCAAATACATGGGGGGGGGAAAAATATCTATGCCCTGGAATAAAACTGACCAAATATATATATCTTTTTAAATCAACATTTTATGGGAAAAATTCTGCATACAAAATTCAGTTTCAGTAACTAAACACTTGGAATTGAAAATAATACTCTGAGTGGTGGATAACTGAAAAAAAAGAAAACTGCTTTTAAGTAATTACTGGATTTCAAATTTTTGTCATTCTGGAGAAGAAAATATTTGGCAAGAAAAAGAAAATACATAGTCTTATATCATGCACAAARCACATGTTTAGTTTTTTAGAGGGGGAAATCAGCCCTTAGTCCATGCAATTATCCATGTACTCTTAATTGTATTGTCTTGCWCATATCTGCAGTTAAAGTATTCAGTGAAAAACAGATATCACCTTTGATCTCTTTTTGGGCCATTGTTCCAGAGTGTAATATTTCCCCTATATGCTGTTAATAATACTCATTATTATTTGGAATAATTTGCCTTGAACTGAAATTCTATTGAAAGTGTTCCTTAATAAAGAGCTATTGAACAGCCTAGAAACACCTGGACAGTGGTAAGTAATTTTAATACCCCTCTTTGCATGTCACCCACAACATTAGAATAGATTTCCTGCTATTGCTGGGCATAATTAAAGTACTCCACCCGATTTCTACAAAGTTCACGAAGCACACCCTCTGAAATCCCACAAACTCTTTCAGGAAAAATAGAAAATTTGAGAATGAACATTCACAATTTATTTTAAAGTAAAAATTAATCCAAGACAGAGGTCAGAAACCCAGAAGCTGTTGGGTCAGCGAGTTCTACATTGCAAACTAGTAACATACTTGTGGAAAGCTATAATTTGCAGATCATCCTTCTGCCCCTGTGGTGAAAGTCATTGATTTTAGGTAGATAAGAACTTGCATGCTCTGACAGCTGACCCTAGTCTACCCCAGAAAAACCCTGGAACATAGAAAGGGATAACCAGAAACCAATTGAAACCAGTGGCTTCCAATAACTTACATAAATAGAACAGAGTGAAAAGGAGGAAGCAGGGGTGCATGCAATGGGGAGGTGGCCAAAGGGAGTGATGATGACAGATTGAGCCAATTATTTTTTCACAGCTAATAAACTCACAAGGGAGTGGAAGCGTGGTGAGAGATGCGAAGATTTATGGATGTGAAGAAGCAGCAATCATCCTGGTCCTGGTGCCCTGTGAGGAGCAGCGGGTGCTCTGATCAGTGCAGGGAACACGGTCATGCCTGCCAATGAGGCCCCAGATGCAGCAGATAAGGTCACTCACTCCCACAGAGGACACACTTCGGAGCCTTTCTTCTTAGACACTGGGAAAGCATGGGAAAGAGCGGGGATAGGGCTCACTGCTAATCAAATCAGAGGAAACCWTGGAGAATTTTTGTAATGCTCCAGGCAAAGGCAGCCACCAACTTCAGAGTACCATGCTAGGTAAATGATAAAGAACAAAATTGTAAGTGTAAGACTAGTTCTCACTGATGATAAAGAAAGTATCTGTACATGTAAACCTCCTGCCAAGCCTTGATTCGCAATAAGAAGAGCTGGCCTGATTTCCAAGGGTCTTTATTCAAACACTGACTGGACKCACAAGACAGAAACATTAAATCTGTATTTGTTAGTATTAAATCAGATKTGTTAAAATATATTTCTTTCCTCCCAAGTGATGACTGAGTAGATAMTTTTACTGGATGGAGAGAAAGKAATCAGGTTAACATACAGAAAAAAACCCAAAAACAAACCATCAAACCAAGCTCCAAATTACAAGCTCGCTAATAAGCCTGTCTTTTCAGTGAAGCTTTATKAGAAGGAATAGCTATTCTCCCCAAATCCCAAAGGATTCCTCTTGCTCTGAAGGCAGATGTTGGGTACAGAGTCCCCAGTGGCATTACAGCTGGCTCCACAGAGCTGCCTTTTGACTCCATCCCTCTTTGCCTCTGCTGTGGTCCTTCCCAGGAGCCTYCCCACTGGTGCCTCACAAGGTACCTGGGCAGTGGAAACCCCTGAACAAGGCTCCTATTGCTGGCTGGCACTGGRTAAGAGGAGAGGGGAGCCCTGCTGTCCCTCTTGCCTCGTCTACAGCTTCTAGGCTGCAATCCTGTCACTCAACAGAGATGCTTTGAACAGGTTTTYTCACAACATAAATACAACATTTATAATGATTTCAACTTTCTGGCGAGTCTGTTGTTACCAGCAGCACTCCAAATACTGTATGGAGTGACTGTAGACTGGGCGTGTTTAAGCCTGCTCATTGGTTTCTCCATCTGTGTTTCACTTCTGCACTAAATGCCACCAGAGTACCTGCCTTTCTGGGTTTTTAGATATCAGTAGCCATCTGGGAGAGAATACCTTTCTATTTTGCCTCAGGGCAGCAGGCTTCCATGTCCTAGGAAGGGGTGGGGACATGGATGTGAAGAAGCAGCAATCTTCTTTTATTGACATGTAACTGAAATTGCAGGCAGCAGCTGTGGTGATTAATTTTTGGGCTTTAGTCTATACCTGTTTCTATAAAACCAGGAGGAGCAGGTTTGGTGGAAGCCTTAAGGAGCAAAAGAAGTCAAACCAGCCAAAAAACTGTTTGTCTCYACTGAATGAGAAATTCCACCACTGTGTGTTTGAACAAGTAAATCTGTTGTGCTTGTTTCAGCTCTTATCTGTCTTCTTCCTTTTTTTTTTTAACCCTAAAAATAGAAATGTTCACAGCAGGCACAAAAAATTAAATGTATAAGTTCCTTGAGACTGTAGGAAGTTCATGGATGCAATGATCTCCATAATCCCRTGTCCATTACAGAAGTGATTTTATCTTCCAGAGAAAAAGACAGTCTCAACAAGTATGGGAGATCTGAATGACAGAGGGTTTGGAGGTCAAACATAAACACTGTGTTGCAGGCAAAGGCTTCCATTAGAGCAGAGTGAGTCCTTTGCTCTCCTTTTACCCTAACCACCCACAAGGCTGGGCACCAAAATTTACAGTCATGAGATGCATGTGGGGATCAGATATATGCTTTCTGGCTCAGTCTGCTCCAGGGGACTGCAGCTGGGATGAATCCACATTCTGTGGCGGCAAGGCAGGAAGGCAATACTTCAGTCTTGTGGATCTGAGTTCAAGACACCCCCCCAGGTGGGGTTGCACAAGGCCAAGCWAGATGCCATTAAAATCAAAGTACAAACCGGATCTTTTCAGTCAAGGCTCCCCACTCCCTCCCTTRCAACACAAGCAATCTTTTTAATGGTTTCTTGTACAATCCTGATGTGCAAATCTACTGACAGGTGTAACAGGACAAACATCCTCTTTCTGGTCCTGACAAACTTTAATTTTGAGTTGTGTGCAGCTCCCACAGCACAGAGAGGAAGGACTCATTGTGCCTGGGTTATTATGCCTTCAGCACAGCAACCTTATTGCACTACTTGGGTCATCTARGGGACTACCTATTTTTATTCAAAAAAAAAGACACCCATGGAGTGTGAATCACACTCTAAATATTGATGACACTGTGGGAGTGTAGACACCTTGCTGATATGAAGACATCATCATTGTAAATGTCTGAAGTTTGGTGAGCTGTGTCCATCTATCAGCTATTTAACATAGTCCTCAGATTATGGTCCCTACCTCACAGAGTACTCCTGAGCATCTGCTGGGTGACTGGGGAACTTGTTTGTCATATACACCAAGAATAAGAATTTCTTTACTGATCTTTCTCTTGAAATCACATTATCATTTCCTCTGAGCTCTTTTGTCTCTCTCGTTTGCATGCCCCCTCACCCTCCAACATGCACACACACACCCAAACCATGTGTACCCACAGAGAGAAAGACTGCATGTCAGAGCCAGGGCTAAGTTAATGTTCCTTGCATACACTGCCATTGGGGAAATAGGAATGGAAAATTTCAGTGAGCCACCACAGACTCAAGTCTTTCTCGCTTGTCAAATGCAAGTCTAATTACAAATAACCTGGAACACTTTTCAACTTGTTGAGAATACTTATGGGTGTGGTTGTAATATGTTTGTGTGTGCTAGGGAGACTTAGTAAGTTTTTTAMGCTTCAAATTTGCCAGGACAGATTAATCTTAATTCGCTTTAAATTTCATTAATGACATTTATTGTAGTCAARAAATATTATTAATATTCTTCAAGAAAATGCATCAGCAAGCACACCACTGATGCTAAATATCTCGGTTATAAATAGTTTAAAGCCTCTGCAGTGTCTTAAATGTCTGTGTCACACACATCATAGTCAGTACAGTGTTTGGGTGCATCTTTCCTTCTGAACTCCTTAGATAATGAATAAATGAAAGGTGGAGTAAAGGCAACTGATGTGGAGCCTGCTGCAGACTGCCTCYCTGCATGATCTGTCCCCACCCCTTCCGTTCGGGATGACTCTTGAAAGAAGCCTCTCCTCCTCACTTCCCAATCCCAAAATCTGCAGAAGAGTTGAAGAGCACCTGAAAACTGGATGGGCAGCGACAGGAGCAAAACTGTCAGCAAGAACTGGTTTTCTTTTCCTGTTTAGAGAAATCTCACTGAGCAGAAGAAGCAAGCTGGGCTGAAACAGGATCCTGCACTCCAGGTATGTGAGGGCAAACTGGCCCATGCAGACTGAATTGACAGCAGAAAAGGATAACTACTTTTACCTGTGCTGAAAGGGAAAATCTGAAATTGCTAAGCAAGTAGATACAKCTCTTTGAAAAGGCATGAAACAATCAGCAAAACCTACTCCTTTAAAGAGAGGAGTATTATTATTATTTTGGTTTCAGTAAAAGATTGTAAAAAGACAAGTATCAAGGGGCAGATAAGATGAARATAAAGGCTGTCAACTTTGGGAAAGACTAAATTTCATTTTGAGTTTTTGCTACAAGCTGTGGTACAACAACAGTTCTGAGGATACTGGTAATTTATGTTCATCAAGTAGCAAGTTCACGTTAAAGGACTATAATAATTTTTTTCACCCTTATGGTAATGAATTTCCATTCTTTTCCTTGTTTGGTCCACTGAGCCCTTAGCATTGAAATGAAATGCTGCTGTGGCATTTCATTGAAATGTTACCGCTCGACCCGGGAAAAGGGCAGAGATGTCACATCTTGGCATCAGTAGTCCAAGGTTCTGCCAAACAGCACAGCACTTGGAGATCACGTGCTCATACTCACTTTCTGAGAAGTGGAGATTGTCCTTAGCAGGATCTTTGCCTCTATTYAACCTGATTGTTTTTAAAAATATTTTTAACCTCACTTCCCAAGTAGAGATTTTTTTTTCCTGATGAAAACTAAGACTCAGCAGAATATAATTATGTGATTTGTCACTCCAAGAAATGCAGTAGTTTGGGTCTGTCCTACCACCTTTGTTGGAGCCCATCTATGCATTGTGTGAATAACTCTGTTTGGTTTTTATGTTACTTGCTTGAAAGCTTAATGATATCRAGACACTCAAGGAAAAGTAGGACCAYTGRAGAGAAGGAGAARCTCTAARAAGGCTTTCTCTTAAAGAGCAGTAGGATAAGACAAGATTCATCATTATCTGTGGTTTTCCCCATTAGCAGCAGTAACTTTTCTTGACTTTCCCCCGTTCCAAGCAGGCCCTGCATCTCCTATGTGCTGCAGCACAGTGATGAGGAGCAGGACAAAAAGGCAAGAGTTCCTGCTTGGAGCTGTGCCACGGGGAAAGCAGGAAAAGGAAAAGTGTAATGGCTGAAATTGGTGGGAAGAGGGAATGAGGTGAGACTGGAAAAGTAGGAAATATCCTGGCGCGTTGCTTTGCCACACCACATTGCGTGGGACAAAGCAGGCRGGAGCAAATAAAGCTTCTGACTGAACAGGATCCCATCAAACTTCTAAGCAGTTCAGGTGTGGCTGACTATTTACTAACGTTCTCTGCTGCCTGGTGCCTGGAAAGGAGCCAGCTGGCTGGGCCTCAGTCAGCACAGGCCAAAGAAATGGTTTCTGGGAAGCAACCAGTGGATAGGGAGGAGGCTGGTTCACAWCTATTGCATAGCTTAATGCCTCCTCAACAACACTTCCTTGAAGGGGACACCATAGGTTGTGCCCTTCTGCACAAAATACCAGAGTGGAGTAAGACTGTGGCTGCCATCTCAGAAGAATGTGTAAGCTATCTTTGGGAGTGCCTGTGGTTTCTCCAGGCAGCCTCCGGTACTTCAACAAGCTCMTTCACCTTAGGTTATAAAAAACAGAAGTAGGAAGCACTTTTGTATGAACAGACCTCTCTCAAGTATTTCAGGCATTTCAAGCATTATGGGGGCTTAAACAGGAACATAATCTCCCATGTGTGTCATACCTTTCACTCTCAYATAATGCCAAAACAATGGAGGTCTTAATCTAGAAGTTCAGGCTACTTCATGCTTCCTAGAATCAAGCCTGACAGATGTTGAGAAAGGTGGAATGAAAATTAACACATGTAATMAATTCTCACTTATCAGCACAGGGGATTACTGATGATGAGAGATCATCCATCTCATGGATTTATCTGAATGAGCTTGATTATAGCAGTAGAGCCATGTCTGCCCAGTTCCTGTATGTCTACACCACTATCAGCCAGGGTTATGGCTGTCATCAAGTGCATTTGCTCAAACTCAGTGCTGCCCTTCCAGATCTGGTGACAGCAGCCCCAGGGTTGGGAGATGATGGGGAAGAGCAGTGTCTCTGCATTATGCATTAGGAAGGTCAATTATCTTGGGTACAAAACACTTTAAATGCATATAAAACTTGGATTATCTTGGGTATAAAGCAGTCTAAATGCATATAAAATATGGATTCTTTTACTGAGCCAGAGTGMATCATGCAAATTGGGAAGTGTTGTGTGGGGCATAAGCAAGCAGTGAGTCTTTGTGGCATCAACTCTCTGTTCTTCAGTCTGTCGGTACCATGGTTCCAAATGTGTCCATATTGCCTAGGCAAAATTTCCCATTACTCTGTGAAATGTAGCCCGCTGCTGCTCTAGTTAATGGTGGGCTGAGGAAGGCATGCATTTTTATAGGAATTTGCTGCTCTTCCATGAAGATTAGATAGTTTTATGAAGGACAAGTTACAATGCAAACTAAAATAATAGSTTGATGTAGAAATGATGGAGACAGTCATAGTGAATGTGCCTGTGTACTGCACACCCAAGGACATTTTCAAAGTCAGTACATGACTAGGAAATRCTACTATTATCACTGCCCCTGCAGACTTAATTGAATTTCTTSTATAGATGCATTGTAACACCACCTTTAATTACAGGATCACAATCTACTTTTTGCACAGAGTCCATTCCAAGCTCCTGACACAGAGAGCCAGAACAACTTTTGCCATTAATCTGTCTAGTACATCTACTGGCTCATTGTCTCTAATTGCTACTTTTGGAGAAGGAACAAAACCATACACTCAAATATTCTGAATGAGGCTTGCACATAAGCTTGTTTTCYTGTAATCACTTTCAAGGGCATAGGGGCAAACGGCATTGGAATCTAGTTTACAAATCTGTATTGCAGTTCTTCACTGGCTCTGCCCAGTACTTCTCCTCTTAGAAGAGTTGTGATGTTGCTACAGAAAGCACAGATGAGCTACCAGGCACCAGCACCAAGAGAATCACTGAACACTACACTTCAGTGCAGCAGTTGAGTGTTGTGGTCCTTGCAAATAGTGCAGAGAAACCAGCACAGGATTCCCCATAAAGACACCCATGATGGTCCCATGCCTCAGGAGAGAGTGACATTGAAAGCCATAGTGCTTCACACCGGTGCTGACAGAGCCACATGGCAGCAAAACAAATGTGACATGGGTGTCAAGACCTACATGTGCAGGTTGTTGGTAATTTGAGAACTTTGATTTWGATATTTCTCTTTATTCTCAGCTTAATGCCATAATAGACAAAGAGGCATTCTGCACTGGAACAYTGCTTTTGATTTTTCTACTTTCTCTCATACAAGGATGTCAGTGTTATTTACAGAAGCTATTGAACTAGTTTCAGAAGACCATATGTGCCTTTTTGCCCTAAATAATTTATGTTAACAAATTATTTTTATATTCTTGCTATATTCTTCTTTTTTTTTATTTTTAGGTTTTCAAATGGCTGATCCTTTTCTATATAATACTGGAGAAAGGTCTCACTATGGGTGCCTTGGACATGAAGTACAAATTGAGCACATTAAGGCATATGTTTGTAGACCATCTTTTTCCACGGACAAAGCTGTGATTGTGGCTCATGATGTATTTGGATGGAAGTTCCCAGATATCAGATACATAGTTGATTTGATGGCAGGTCATGGATTTATGTAAGCAACTTTCTTTCCTGTCTTYCCCTTAAATCCACTGATTACCAGGCCCAAAGCCAGGCATGGCATATGATGTTTCCAATACACATAAGGCAACCATACCATTTCAAGTCTGAGCAAATGAAAATGGATTGAATGTTTCCATGGAGCCACCAAAGCTATTAAAACTGACCCAGGAAAAATGGCTACCTGAGCACAAAGGCACAAGGAGGCTTGAGGTGCCTGTGTTTGTGCATACGAAGCAGATTTGGTGATGCTTTTCTTTGGGTGATCCAAAGAGAAACAATGGTATCTATTTTAAGTTGTATAGGCTTTTAAGAACCCAACCTTTTGAACATTTACTTTAGCTTGTAACAGCGAAGAGGTAAATATGTGTTTATGTAGAATCAGAAAGTTTGTTTAATCCCTTTATTTTTGTATTAAGTGTGTCTAAGGAAACAATGAAAATTTATCTGTTTTTTTTTTTTTTTTTTTTTTTTTTTCAATACAAAGACATATGTTTTTAGCTAGCTGATTACCAGAACAGGATGAGTAAAACATGATTCAGACAGTGATCATGTAGATGTGTACTCTGGACTAGAAGATATTAGGAGACGTTTAGACATCCACAGATTCAATGAAAGTTGACTGAATTCCATATCTCACACAGAACCATCTGCCCAGACTTCTTCAAGGGGACAGAACCCTGGAAATCTACTGATCACTGGGCTGACTTTCCTGACTGGATGAAAAATCATGATCCTATGAAAGTAGACAAGTAAGATAYGTATTTGTACTTGAACTTTAAAAAGCATCCAGCAAAAAAGGAGAATTTATATGAAATGTTAGAAGTGGCACCTCACCTCAGGGCAAGCTGGCTGCACAACCACAGTTTCTTATTCCAGGTGATTCTTCTGTAGTCCTGGGCACTGTCTTGGCTGGGGTTTGAAAAAGATAATCTGCTCTGCCCAACACTCTGCTTATTGTCCATGTCTTGTTTCCCTGAGCCCTTTTCTAACTATGTTACATTGAACACACAGGCTCACAGTGTTTCACAGTCTAAAAAACATCCAGCACTCTCACCCACAAGTGCTGATTCTGCCCCCAGTTCCTCAAGATAAGGAGGAAAATTCTCCTACAACTGCAGATGTTATCTGCCAGTTGTCACATGCCCATCTTGCTTTCTGCCTTGCAGATTATGATCGGTACTGATGAGACTCTCCCGAGCAGCACTACATAAAAATTTGCTAGACTGACCAAAACCTAAGATAATCTGAAAAATTGTACTATTTTTTTCAGTGTCAAATAGAGGGATCATGATCCATATGACCTATCAGTGCCTGTAACAAGGCTCCCCTGARTWATGGGAGGCATTGTTGTTTCTTCAGCATCTCTCACCWCAGCTCAAAACTTCAGATGATYRTGWGGCAATGACACCCTRTYACTCAGCTACCATCCTGCAAGCCACRAGTATTCTTCTGACCCTGTCCAGACATTTAGCAGCCACAGTTTATCTTCAATGTCTCTCAGCTAAGTTTTTRACCRYATAATTCCAGAAGTTGTSACCAAATTTTTTGAAAAGACAAATGGCTAACAACTATAAAAAAAACCTRCTCCAAAGAGGAACAGATATGTGGGYACTGTCTTMAATAATTAAGATCTCAGGACATGCCTTTCTGTCTTCTGAGGGATCCCTTGTAGGTGAACATTCCAGTTTAGATCCATTGCTCTTTCAGAGAACATGGAACCCAACATGGCTTTCTTAGTATCCTTTCAAACAAAYCAAATCTGTTTGGCTACAGGCCTAGGACACAATGTCCTCTTCATGTCACTCTCATGCTGGGCTTTTTTGGTCAGCCTAACCACACCTGAATGACCATACAACTCTACCTAATATTTGAAAATATAGTTAATAATTTGTGAACTCTACATTTAAACTTAATTTAAAACCCTCTAGGTAATGAGGAAGATAAAAAATATTGAGACATCAGAAGTCAGCAATTAAAAAAATTTACTTKTTCTCACCCACAATAAAAATATTTTTCTTGGGTTTTTTTCATTGCACCTCATGCAAAAATTAGTTTTTAAAACATTGCAGTTGCTGACAATGTAATTTGAGTAATTGCTTCTTTAGCATAACATTCTTGCATGTGGGCTTGGTAAGGTATTTTAGTATTAACTTGTGTAATASGAATGACATAGGCAAAATCTTTATCTTAATAGGTGAACTCTGTAGAGAAAGTACAAGTGAACCTTATCTATTCCTRCAGTCCATAATGCAAGATGTTGTTCTACTTGCAGATATATCTTGTCTTTAATTGTCCTGTCCTAGACAAAGTGATTCAAATAAAAATTTACTAATTTTGAAAACAAAGGAGCAGGTGACAATTCAGGTAAGTATTTAAGTGCCTACACCTGTACTTCCCTAAACCAGGACCAGAGATGTTAACACTCCTTTAAKAATAGAAGCCGCTGCTCTAGCCTGAAATGCGCTTTTTAAAGTAATCTCTGTTTTAAGTGACACAGAAAAAAAATACCATGTATGTCTTTTACTTCACTTCTTAAATTGATTCCTTAGTTTRCTTTTCTTTATATGTCTTAGGGAAGCTGATGTTGTCTTGAAGTATCTAAAGGAACAGTGCGGTGCAAAGAAGATTGGTATCGTTGGGTTTTCCTGGGGTGGAATGGCAGTACATCACTTGATGCTGAAAAATCCTCAATTAACCGCTGGGGTGTCCCTCTATGGTAGTGTAGAACACATGAAAACTTACTGGGGTTCACATGGCTATGCACAGTTTGTAATTSTACCTATTGCTTTGTAACGATTTCTATAAATACTCAACTCAAAGGTGAGTTGCAGTTTTTAACCATGGTTATTTCAGCAGTAGGCTGTATTGGTATACAAATACTAGGGATACTGTAAAAAAATCCGTAACGTTCCTTTTTTTAGGAGAGCAGGCTTTCCAAATGCTTATTCTCCACCCAAACAGCCACTGTCCTGATCTAAGTAATGTGCCTAATGAGTAAACTTAAACAGAAATGTTCTCTTTTATTCTGCTATTTATCTTGCAGGAGTGCTAACCTCACTAATCAACTGTTTCTCAAAACATTATAGGAATAATTAGAGACTCTGAAGAAAGATACAGTTTACTAAATCCCACATTTTTCATTTTTGGTGAGAAAGACCACACTATTTCTTTGGATCAGGTAAGTTGTTGTTCTGGAAAGACTTCTTTTTCCCATAATTCATTTATTCTACACAGAAATTGTTAGAAACCATTTTCAAATAAAAATAAATTAGACAGGTTGGATGGTTCTGTTTATATTTCTACCTCCCCCCTACCTTGTTTAGGTTATTCAAAGCTTCTTTTTTGAGGTAAGAAATACAGTAAAGATGTCACCAGTCTCTGAGTGGCCAGACAAGCAGAGTGTGAAACTGGGCAGGAATATCCAACTTTGGTATGAGCCAAGCATCTCAAAAACTTGTATACTACTGCTATGTGTAAGAAATCAGGTAGCTTAACCACTGAATTTGGACACTGAATGGAAAAAAAAAAAAAAAGTAGTTAGAGCTTAGTAACTGAACTTTCTTTTGATGGGGAGCAATGACCARCTGCTTTTGCTACAAGAAGACAAAATGAACTGTGTCAAAAGAGTGGCCRTGAATTTTAGCTGAGACAACAACAACCTGTAGATTCAAATGTTTTGACTCCTGGCTGCCATCTATGTTCTGACATAACCCCTGCTGTAAGCATATGTGAGAGGCTGGAGAAATATATGGGTAGGAAACTGGTGCCCTCTTCTGTGCATAAATTCTGTTTCTTCAGTCTCAAGGAAAACATGCCACCTCTAGCACAGCTTGTTTTTTAGGGTAGGGTCTGGCTTGAGAACTGGCAGTGTGCTCTGGGAAAGCAGAAGTCATTCAATATTTACTTCCAATTGCATTAGTCAGCATATTAACTACACCTCATATGTGCTTCCTCTAAAGAGGAAAACAAATCCTTTAATATCTGTCCTCATTTTATGGTGAGTGTGTCCTTCTGCCAGGGGCAAATGCATTTTTCTGTTTTGTGTTCCACACTGAAACCACACATTTTTCTCCYGAAGCTTTCTTTCTGTGCAGATTATATAAGTAAAAAATTCCTGTGTTAAAAAAAACCCTTCAAATACAGAGTTTTCTGTCCTGAGAAAAAGAGCTTCATGTAAAAAAACCCCACAAACCAAAACAACAAAAAACGATGAAGTAAATTGCAATACTCTCTCTAATATGCACAATGAATAGAAGTAAGCTTGTGAGGCAAAATAAGTGTTCATTCTTCTTCTTCTTCTTTTTTCTTTTTTTACTTTTTTCTGACTTTTAATGGAAATGAGCACAAACTGTGCCAGCAAATGTATGTGGGTACATGAAYACATTATTAGTTCTTTGTATGCACATTAGTCACCAAAACGTTGTGCCAGAGCAATGCCTTTTTGTTGTTCAGTAAATTAAAAAATAAAAAAAGCCCTCCATGTTTTCTTACACTCTGTAAACAAATATMAAAATATTTTGGAYTGATRATCACTAAGGTTTATGGAATATTTTCTCTCAAGATCAGAGCTTCAAGTGTAGGTTACCAGCCTGAGAGTCTGAACAGAAACACACGTACTCCTTTATGGCAATGAGATTTACCAAACCATCTTTGCTGCAACTGTTGAGGTTCTTAGAGTCACCCATACTTTAAAAAAAAATAGTTTCAGCCAAAGAAGCATTTTCTCTATGAGAAACAGCAAATTTGGCAAACTTCCATAATATAATGGAAAAAAAAGTTGTTTGGTTTGTTTTTTTTGTTTTTTTTTTTCAGATCTTCTTATTGGAGGACAAGCTGAAACARTATTGTAAAGTTCCATATAAAATTAAAGTTTATCCTGGGCAAGTTCATGGGTTTGCACAACTGAAGCCAGAAGATATGAGACCTGAGGATAAACCTTACATTGAAGAAGCTAGAAGGGATATGATTGATTGGATCAAAATGTTTGTTTGACAATAGCAGAAAGAAATGCTAGTCTTCAATACCAGTGATTGATTTGAGAGAAGAAAACAGTCAAGGGAAAAATATCTCATTTTGAAAGYTGTCATAAACTAAAATAGGAATATTTTAATTTATAACTTTAAATTATTTTTGACAATGTTTACAGAAAATTGTGAAATAAAAGTCAGACTAAAGGATGATTAGGCATTAAAAAGTTTCTTGAAGTTGTCTTGCTTTTTATTTGCTTCATTATTTTACTTTATGACCTTGATAGTCATGATAGTGTTTATCCATTTTTCTTTGCATGACTTCATCATKACTTTACTTGAGTAATTTCAGGCTTTATTTTGGTATGATGATTGGTGRTCATAGGTGTTCACATGGAAGTACTCTGGGTTTGCCTACAGACATTTTCTTTTATTATCTACAAAGTATTTTTCTTAGCTGTACTGGGCAGAATTTCCCATGCATGAAACAAGGAGTTAGGAAGAAATTATGTTGCTAAGTGACACCCTCCTTGGCAATATTAAGAAGGGTATTTCTAGTATTCCTTCTTCAGCATCAAGGGAAAGCATAAAAAGTCCCTCCTGTGGAAGTAACCCAGACATGAACACTGCAGAAACAGTTTGATGTTGTGGTGAAATGTGTTGATCAAGCACAGGGCTCATGCAATCCTGATTATATTTTTTGCTTCATATTATATCCTTGTTCCTCTCTCAAGTTCTCCCCCTTTATCACCYTTATATCCTCCAAACAACATAATGCATAAACAAAAAAAAAAGCATCCTCATGTACACTCTGTGTTTTTTAAACTTCATTGCCTTGGTAGTGACTTGTCTCTAAGGAACCCATCACTCTTTTTATTTTCTACCTCTGCCAGTGTTTCACCCTGTCACCTTGTGAACATTGCCATAAGTTAAGGCTAGCTAGCTACATTATCTGACTTTTCCTTTGATGTCTGGCAGTTTCACACATCGTTATCCTATAGTGTAACTCTATGGTCAGGGCATGCTGGTTGTCCTCAACTGACTGTTAAACGGCACTTGCTTAATGAGCCTCTTAAAAGGGCTTACATGTATTTATATGCTCTAAGTTAGATGTATGGGAGACATACCAACAAGATATCCTCAAGAGGCCAAAATTAAAAAAAAAAAAACCTAAAACCTTCACTGGTAGCTAAAGAAAATCAGAAAACGTTGGCAAAAGTTTTAGAGCAGTATTTTATCAACATAAAACATCTCACAAAGTGTTAACCTTGTCTATTCAACTTATCAAGCTCCAAACCCATCTAATTTTAAATWATTCAAAACTCCAAGAAGAGGGAATTAGAAGAGACAAAGACAGAAAAGATATCGAAAAGAACAAGTATAGCTACAATTTCTAATTCCAGCAGTGTTCAGTCTTTCACAGTTGCATGCTCAGCTGTATTAATGTATTTAAGCATTTTAGAGTCCTTATTGAATATGTTAGTAGTTGGTCCTGTTTAATTACAGGAAAGGTGTCATTTCTGTGTGTGAGATCCTGATTTTTGATAATTACTCCTTCTGACATGAACAGGAGTTCCTCTAGCACTCTGTTGCTTACAAAAGAGCTGACATTTCAGTACCCTTCTTCTTGCATCTTCTACTACCCAGTCACCCAGATACAGTCTGATCCGTATGCAATAGTTATGTGTGGTTATATCAAGAAATATTACCACTAAGCCATAAGAAATCTGGAGAACGTTGCCTCTTCATGGAATACAACCCTTGTGGTGAAAACATGGATTAGGCAGCAGTTGCCCTTCCTTTCCCTTTCCCTTTCCCTTTCCCTTTCCCTTTCCCTTTCCCTTTCCCCTTTCCCCCTTCCCTTCCCTTCCCTTCCCTTCCCTTCCCTTCCCTTCCCTTCCCTTCCCTTCCCTACTTTTTTCTCCCTTCATCTCTTGTTAAGATGATGAGCTAGATATGCTCATGTGCAATTGTGAGCCACGGTCATAAAAATTATAATATGAGACCACTTTAGAGGGAAAATATTTATATCCACGAACTTTAACTAATAGGGGAATTTGTGCTGCTTATTTCCCAAGTCTGAGGTTCTGCTTTGTAGTCCATGAGTTTTCAGGTGAAAGAAGAAACAATTTTGTGTATGTGTGTGTGTAAATAAGGACATTTTAAGGTATGTGAATATAGTCATTTTTCTTTTAAGTTGTACTGGGGACCTTGAAATCCATGRCACAAATGGTTATCTCTTAAACTCAAGGACTGACAAAATTACACAGCCAAGGTCACTGCTGTACATGAAAATGTGCACTGTAAAGAGCAGTAAAATATATTTATCATCAGTGTGACTTGCTTGAAGATGGTGGCTGGGAGTGTGTTGACACAAACAAACAATTTATCACACCTAGMCACTTCATGGTTCTCAGGAATGAAAGAAGGCATCAGAAGCATGATGGAGGTGAAAATAACCTTAGGKCCAGAAAGATGCTGAGAGGGCTGGGRCACCTTTCCTGTGGAGACAGGGTGAGAGAGTTGGGGTTGTTCAGCCTGGARTTCAGCAGGAGTRGGGCAAGGCTRGGGACTGGGAGTGGCTGGACTGGGGGGCTGCCTCTGTCTTCACCTTCCATGGGTGCAGKGGAGAAGGTTGTGCTGGGAGGGCACAGGGGAAGGTGAGGAGGCAGCAGGCATTAGAGGAACCATGGAGCTCTGAGATGCCTCACAAGTTCTCTGGGGCAAGCTGCCCAGAATCTCCCCCTTTGGAGAGTTTCAAGACCTTCAGGATGAGTGAAACTTTGAGTTGTGTGGTCTTGTCCTGACCCATGGGAAATTGGACAAGGTGATTTCCAAAGGCACCTTCAACCTCCAACCTCCTTTGATCCCCAAAATCCCCATGATGACCTGACCYGGTGCTCTCAGTGTAAGTCTGTTACCCATGTTCTCAGAGGGTTGTATCAGCTGTATCTTGTGTTGCCAAACATTGAGGCTCCAGTCCCACAATGTTTCCATGTGTGCCAAGGAGAGCTCCAGACCCTTGGCACCATTCCTGTGCCTACATAACCTCAGAAAAATTCTCCAAGTGCCATGGCTTTGTGGAGGCAGTGCCATGGCTTTGTGAAGGCAGTGCCATACATGATATCATTTTTGTAGGAGACAAGGGACAAGCACGATGAAGCTCTTGGTAATAAGAATTTGAGTGAGCTGTGAAAGCAGTGTCTGCTTAGTTTGTCCTGAAGTGAAAAATGCTGGTTGAATTATTGATGTTAAAATGTGTTTGAAGAGGGATAGAAACACACACTGCATGTGCAACAGCTTTATYCTGTCTGTTTTCCCAAATACTAGGCATCTTCTTAAAAATAAGAAGTGGSGAGCCTCTTTAGGTGACGCTTGTCCTGATGATCCAGGTGTTGTGGGTGTGGGATAGCATGTGTGGGATGCAGCTGCATRTTGTGTAAACAGATTTTATAGGAGAGACATGAAAGGCTGCTTGTACTCTTCTCCAAARGCACCAGGACATGGGTTATCAGGGCTGGCACAGGGTGTCTCCAGCTATTTGGGACATACAGGTTCTCTGCTGCTCACAGCATGTGGCCACATGTGTCATGGCCTCTGGGTGCCTGAGAAATTGCTCCTTGGGTTGGTTAGTTGACCTTGCTGGTGGTGGATGCCCTGACCTCATCCCTGTTCACCCTTCTCTTTTCTCATTCCTGTTCTTCAGTGAGCAGGTAAGGAGGTTGCAAGTAGTACACAGAAATGCGCTTCAGATCTGTCTTTAAAAGCTGTATTGAGGCAGGATGCCTCATATCTGCAGAAATGGCAGGATGGTTTGCCATGAGAGAGGGAAACGAGGTGTTTTTTGCACCTCTCAGCCCAGACCTAGCTCCAGATTAGGTGAGATCTGCTGCAGTTGGTTATCACAGCTTGTTTTCAGCRCTGCATTAACAGCACCGTGGTTAACAGCTTCACAGCCAGACCATACTTGCTCCAGAAAATGTTCACAAGATGGGGCCCTTTTCCTTGACAGCCACGAAGAAAACTTTTAGGGACTTTGGCTCTAATTACAGTAATCAACACTCTGAATGGTCCCTGTCAAATCCTGCAGTAAAAGTACACCAGTGTCAGAGGAAACCCGGCCTCCTAGTAAGTGGAAGCTGCAGCAAGCGAAGCTGATGAATGTTGTTGTCTCTGCGTGCAGCAAGGCACCAACCTGTTGGGTTGTGATAAAAGGTGGAATGTCACCTGCTCATTGGGATCTGTAGTTGTTCAGAGAAAACATTGCTTGTCATACAGCATGATCACACCCTGTGTTTTATTTTGCACTACTGAATATTCATCAGTTTATCTCCTGTGTGTAGCAAAATTAAATTACCTTGGGATATCATTAGAGCTTGATAAGCCAAGAAGTTGGAAGAAGCGTGATTTGAATTTTAACCCGTGGGTATTCTCTTTATGCTTTCTCATCATGAGTCGCGTCTTTCTTTTTCCAATATAAGAAATATAAATAGAGTTACACTAAGCCGCTTAAAGGAATTTAAACTGTGGCAAACAGTACTAGTTCCATAATGCTGAATTAATCTCCTTGCAATTCTCTACTCAACTTAATTGGCCAAATAGTGTAAAATCACTTTAAAATTCCTAGGCAACCTAAARCTCAATTGAGAGGGGCAGCCCAAATATTTATCACTGGAAAAGTAGCATTCAAAGAACAGCAGCTAGTAAATCTGAATTTCTGCCATCCAAGCATCACCAGTGCTCACTACATGTAGGAGAAGCCTCTACTACTSCATAAAGTATTGTGGAGACAGACTTGTGTCTGGCACTCCTATTCTGKATGAGAAAATGGGGAGTAGAAAATTGATGACATGCCATAGAAGAAATTGGACAAGGACTGATGAGCAATGGGAAGAATAAATAGAGGGATGAAGGAGAAGGCAGAGAAGCATTTCAAACTAGTGCTGTTTGGAGTTTTGTTACCTATTTCTGTGCTGATGCTATAGCCCCAGGCTCATTGCTGTGGGTGAGAGAACAGCACAGATGCTGTTGTGCTATGGCTGCAATATTAGGAGTTCACAGATCAGACTCTGCCCAAATTGGGTCTTACCCAAATTRTTTTGCTATTTGGTTCTATTTTCTAGAGAGGGTTTATGTGATAAACTAAATCTTGAAACTGTTTTTAATACCATTTACTGCATTACAATTCTAGCAGRGACAATGAAGAGGGATTATTGGAAGTGTATTAGAGATCTTATTTGGCATCCATTTTAATTAGAAAATCTAGAATGGAATGAATAACTCACATATATTCTGAACAAAAACCAGTTAAGCACTGAGGAGTGCATTTGGGGTTTTTTTTTGCCAGCATGCTGCATTGCACTTTAGTAAGGGGACYAGCCAGACCAAGGAATATTGTTCCAGTACATGCATTTACATGGGAATGAGCAAACAGTTCCATTTTGATCAGTTAAGAGTGACAGCATGGCAAGGTTAAACACCTTCTCAGACTAGGGTAGAATAAATGCTCTCTGTATGACTACCTAATGCCTGTGAAGGGGTAGAGGAGGCATCACCAAATGTTAGTTTGGTTCAAAAAAATGCTTCAGTGGCCTGTCTGGTTTTGAAAGATACAGGAAACTAAACTGAGCTTGAGGGTTTCTTCTGAGAAGACCTCCTAGATAATAAACTCCATAGAAACCTTTCCTCACTTGAGGAGAAATGGAGTAGTTTCCAGCTTGTCCTTTAAAATGTATACCTCTGGAGAAGAAGTTCTGTATGAAGATGTGTTATATGCACAGCACTGATGTATGTCTCTGTTCTTCTGACCATTCTCAGTTCAGATTGCACAGTTTGTAGCTTTGCAAAGAAATCCTCTGCTGATTTACCTTCTTCAAGCTGATTTAGTAGAACTTTTAGAGATGCCAGGTAATGATGGGTTCCCTGGGAAAGGCTTATACATGGCAGGGGATACAAGAGATCAGCAAAGTGCATGCAGGAAGCAGCAGCTTTGGATTCCCTAAGGAGGAARGGAAAGGGGACATCCAGAATGAAAGCTTGAAGGGAACAATAGTCAGAAAAACAGCATGATGACAGTTGGGGCCCACAGGAGTTACAGCAAGACGTTACCAGGTGCCAGCCTGTGAGGAGGAACTGTAAGACCACAGGAGAGGAGTGGTTRTGAAGCACAGTGTGTGGGGACATCACATGGAACTGTAGTTATCAGTTCTGCTGAGTTGCTCCAGGCACAAACTAGGGGTGGTGGACTGACATAAAGGCTTCCTCTGGCCTTCACACTCACGGGTTGTGCTGACTGACCTGAAACTCATGAATATTTATGGCATAAACATGTCAACAGCCTGTTYACAATAAACACCTGGAATTTTCCTTCCAACCTTGCTGCACCAAGTGGGTATTATTCGGTGTCAGGAGGGGGCTGGGGAGGACTGCATGAAGATTGACTCATAATCATAGTTGTTATTGCAGTTAACAACTGGTTTTCATTTCTGCTTTCCTGCAGATTCCTAGATGGCTGATGAATGAGGCCCTGCCCATGAGATACTGGAGGCAGATTTGACTGTGAGGGTTGTGGGGCAGGAAGTGCAAGTTGAGAACATCAAGGTGCACATTTGCAAACCACCTGCCAGCACAGGCAAATCTGCGATTGTGATTCATGATATACTTGAATGGCAACTCCCAAACACCAGATACATGGCTGATATGCTAACAGCTAATGGATACACGTAAGAAATATTTTCTTTTCCAAGAAGTCCCACTCTTTATGGTTTCTCACCTTACATTAGAACTGTTATATGKGAAAGGAAACCATCACCAGGGCAGTTTGAGCAATACATTTCCATAATACAAACCCAAAGAGGAACACTGCAGTGGAGCATGGCAGAGTACAGCACACTTCCTTCATTCTTTGCTGTTTACAGAGGAAGGGACWGCACAGAATGCATAGAATATTGAAAACATTATGCAGTAAAAAGTGATTTTACTTATTTTCCCAGCAAAGTGAGATGGCTTTTAAAAATAATGTGTTCTGAAATACAAGAATGTATTCTGGTTTAGCAAGCCTTTTTAAAATAAAGTCATTCAATCTGAGTTATGATATGAGATTTTCAAAAATTTCCATCAGCAGAAATATGAATGAATGTCATATATTTTGAATATTATTTGAATATTTGCATATGAATGGTTCATATGAATACATTAAATACAATCTCCTTCCCCTTCAAAGCTTTCACATTCATTTTCAATGTCCTGCAACAGTTAAATTCCAAAAYGCAGAAAAATCTTGCAATAACTGGGTATGGTGCAATGTACTTCATTTGCTTTATACTTTACAGGCATTCATATAGGGTTTGAACAGGCATGCAAGGCAAACCTCCATATGATTCTGTAGAAGTCTAGCTTGGAGAGACAATTCCTTTAAAACCTGTGGAGCATGGGGTAAGCCAGATGTCAGCAGACAGCTGTGGTGTGGCTGGGATCTGTCTGTGGAACTGAAAGAAAGAGAAACTTTCTCTGCAGGAAAAAAACCCTACCTTTGCAAGCATTAGGGTTTTTTGATACAYTGGAACAACACAAGGGCCTGTTGTCTGCTCCCTGTTACTGTCTTTCTTGAGGACTTAATGCCCCTATTCTGCTCCATATTTGGGAGTATGTTTGTCTTGTGACCAAATGTTCTCACTGTAGCACTGGACACACATTCATGCTGTGCAGGACACTGGCAAATCACTGACAAATGTGCTGCTTTGTTACAGCAGCAGTCTGCTCTGTCAAAATTACCCAGTGTCTGATCAATTGGTATTTTTCCATACTACCATGCAAATTTTCCCTATGATTCATGCCATGCCATACTTCTTTCCCTCTGCCTGAACTGTTCAGAATGCAGTGGTCAAGGGAAGAAGGCTTCAGGAGAACTGAGTGTTTTCAGGCAGCAGTGTCTGAATGAAGAGAGGTTGTATGTGTCTTCCAAGATGCTGCTGAACTGTGCACCAATGTTTACTGAGAGGAAAAATAGAGGGATTTTTCCTAGTGCAGTATGGGAGGAAGACTTATGGTAACTCCATTTCAGAGGCTATATTAAGCCTGATGGCTGKTTTTGCCTTATTAGATCAGTTTGAGTGGGAAAACCTGTTCTTCTGCATGGGTTTGGGAAGGATCAAAGCACTGGGTGTTYCTGACAGATTCTTATCCAAAGGCTGCACAGTTTTGCCCATGTTTCCAAATACATTTATGCTCTGGATGTCACGTTGGGGTTTTTTTTAAACAGAAATTATAGAAATGATCAAATAAGGTGAAGAAAAATAAATGCTTGCAACACACTTCAGTCTGATTTAGGCCAAACTGATCYAGTCATATCACCATGTTCAAAAACATCCATGAGGTGTGTCTGAGGATGGAGAGAGCCAAAGACATTTTAATAAGTGRAAGATGATTSCGATTTCCCAKGGATCCCATTGCTTCCAACTGGGATGGGCTTGGGAGAACACACAGCAGCACCTGGTGGTGACCTAGTGATGGCAGCCTCTGGAGTCCCTTCTGCATGAGGAAACTCTGTCATGCACTGSTGAGTGTGTAATCATGACTTCTGCTGGTCATGAGACACATTTCAGCCAAGGTCATCCTGAGCCAGGGTCTGCATCCCGTGGTGCAGGAACTCAGTGCTGAGTGGGCTCTTATTGCAGTTCCCTTTTCCCAGCCACCAAATGAGTARAACACTACTCCCTTTCTTCCCACACAGTTTCCCTTCACTTGTTCTTCGCTGAGCTCAGTCCAGCAGGTGCCTGTTGTTTTGGTTTTTTCCATCTTGTAAGTGAGCCTCACCATGAGCTCTGTAGTAAACAACTATTTCATGTAATTGTCTTGCTTTACATGGAACCCATCAATGATGGATTTATGTTAAATGCTCTATGTTGTATGCAAAATGTAATTTTTTTGTGATCAGGGACTGATTACCATCTGTTACAACACCATGTGTTGTTTTACTGTGTATAGTTTCAAATTATGCTCTCAAACCCAGGTAAAAACAATTAAAATACTATGAATAAGAGTATTCATATTTTCCAGACTTCTATCACAGAACAGATTTTGTGGTTTAGTCATTGAAAAAAACATTTATAGGTGTATTTAAATATTTTCTAATGTTCATAGGTATTTCTGTGGAATAGGTAACAAYGTAATTTAAAAACATTACTTTCTCAGGAAAAAATGTATCAAAATTATGTCTGGATAGAAATCTTGCATGTAATGAAGGACCAAAAAAATATCTGTGTGTGACTAATTAATTCAGTTTTGGTTTTTGTGTCTGTGTGTGCAGACCCAGCTGTCCAGACTTTTTTCAGGAGGAGAAGTTTAGAAGATTWCTGATGAGAGGTTCGAATTTGAGGATTGGCTGAAATCTTGAGATGGCCTCAAAATACACAAGTTAAATGTCAGGGAGCTGATATCACATCGCCTGCTACTGCCAGAAAATGCCTTTTTCTACTTCTTTTGTTTGGTTTGTTTTTRTTTGGTTTGGGGTTTCTTTTGGTTTTGTTCTGTTTGTGATTGGATGTAGCTATTTTAGCTACACATGCAAAAGTGGCCTTTTGAAACGACTTCCCAGAAGTAGATGGAATCAATGATTTTGCCTTGAAGAGAATTCAAGGACAACTCTCTTAGTAGTGGCTTGGTAAATAATTTTTGTCATCTGCTGTTGACAGAAGTTGCTTCCTCTGCTTCAAAAAGCCCAGTTTAAAACTGCTCAGTGACCCAAATTGTGAGAAACCATAATTCTGATATGGTGTCTGACTGAGTGTAATAGACTGATTTTTTTAAGGTGTTGTATGGAAAGAAGAAAGGGGTGATTKATTGTGCCAGAGAACCTGCCCCAAGGGAGGTGATGGCTGCATCATCAGGCAGAGTGAGGGCCAGTGGCTCCCTGGGGAACGTGGTGCTGGGAGCCAGGAGGAGGATCACATCTTCTCTTATACGCACATTTATCAGCGAGGACCTGTCACTAGTAGGCTCTTAATAACACAGAGGGAAGCTGCTGGCAAGACAACACTGAGAAGGGGTCAGACTAATTAGAGGCCAAACTAATTAACTTTCCTGAGAGAGCAAATATCTTGGATTATTGGGAGTAGGTGCATCAAACGTTGCTGAGCTTGGGTATTGGGTGAGAAGGTTATGGGAGACATAACTGGATCATTTCCAGAGTGCTCCTGTCTCAGAGGGGTCAGTTGTCTTGGAAACTTTTTCGCCTGGAATCTGTCTGCTGCAGTGGGAAGGCAGGGTTGGGTGCTGCCTGGCATTTCTTACAGGCAATTCACACGTTTCAAGTGTCAGCTCCAGTCAGGAAAGAATTTCTTGGCACTTAATTTGCTTGTTGTGTGTGTTTGTGTGTTGGCAGATAACGCTGTGTTTGCGAGGCTGGTTTATTGGGGAATTTCACCACTGCCCAAGGGGGCGAGAAACTGGGGCTGGGAACAGCCTGGAGGTGATATAAAAGCYTGAGCTGCCACCCTGCTCCCACCAACACTTTCTTTTTGCTGTGTCTGCATGGTGACACACGCTCCAGGGGTAAACGGGTATTTTCAGAACACAGCATCTCAGCAAGATCTATGTCAGGCCACCTTGTAAATTCTGTAAACATCTACCATGTTTGTTACATTGACTTCCCTGCAACAAATATCCCAGATGACAACAGTTTGCCAGCATTTTCTAATAAGTAATATTTTCTGGAGAGGTTTTTACCACTTTTCTATCAAAATTTACTAAGCAAAAATTTGTCCAGCTTCTCACAGAATGGTAAGCCTTTTTAACTCTTAGGTAGGTGTGCAATCAATATCCATTCTTTTTTTGTTTTGTTTTCTTTGATACAGTTATGTTGCTTTTTAAAATGAATCCCATTGAGATATTTTTTTCTCTTTCTGATGATATCATATTAGCAACCTCTAACATTTTCTTGAAATAATKAATTATTTAAAGTATGCAGAAGAAAATATAGTAGCAGTATAAYATGGTGGCAGTCWTAGGCATCTCTATATTTTCATMTTTTCAGATACTGGTTTCACTATGSTTGCTTGATTTGCATTTTCTTACATGTTCCAGAGAAGCTGCTGCTGTCCTGAAATACCTAAGGGAGCAGTGTGGTGCAAAGAAATAAGGGGTCATTGGTTTTTGAGTGGGTGGTGTTGATGTAGGTCACCTGATGATCACACACTCAGAATTAAAGGCCGGTGCATCTCTCTATAGTAGGTAAATCCAAGAGTGTCCTACAAGCAGGTACACATGCATAAGCATGTTGTGTAGCCTAAACACTTGATGTAGCATCATTTTTTTTAAATGAGGCTATCACCTGATGAAGAGAGATATTTTTAGCAGAGCTGGAAGGATACTATGCAAAGAAGATGGTGGTGAGGATACTCGTTCCTAGTTTTGGAATGGGTCATGGCAGCCATGTCCTTATTTTGGATCTGGACACACATACATATTGTCCTTGGGTCACTTTCCCAATTTAGCTTCCTTTTTCCTGTTTACTACTGCTCTGCATACTGCAGAGCCAGAACTTCACCCAGGAGCACAGAGTGTTATTTTTGTTGTAGCTGCTCYGTAAAGTTAGATTGCAGTTATTTTAACACCAGCTTTCCTTTATTTYAGTACCAGCTTTCCTTTTGTGCTCTGCTCAAGAAGCTGGGATAGCTGACCTGCCCTTTCCTGATGYTCTCAGAATGTACATTTTGGACTGCTTACTAAAGCAKTGTTTTTCCCAGTCAGTTTGAAAGAACTCAAGCTTGTATGCACAGAAGATATCTTTTCAGTCTTAATTCAGATAGTCAGTCTATATTAAGAAACTGGCTTAAATAAAGTTTTAATCTGGAAAGGTATCTGTGGGCTGAATCACCTGGGGTGTTTGCTTAGCAGGTATCTTTTGAGGAGCCCAGATACCAGGAGCTTCAAAGTAAAGTTAGTCTGCATGGCTGCATATTGAGCGAGATATGAAAACTTCTCACTGTAGAAGTAGAACGCTCTATTTGAGTGTGGATTTCCCCTAAAATGTCAATTGAAGATTCTATTTTCATGTTTTCTAGGGCTAATCAAAGATTCTGATGATATATCCAATCTCATKAACCCTTTTGCTGCTGCCTGAAGAAGAAATTTCACATGTCAAAAACAATCAATTTTTTTCCATGATGTATCTTGTTCCTTAGTTTTCCTGTCAGTGATATGACAAAATTCTCCATGTTGCATCAGTTCAAGACTGAATCCACCTGAGCACCCATCCTCCATCTGTGGCCAGCAGTTGGAAATATCTCCCCTAGCTAAAAATCCTAGCAACCTCTACTTTAGGGAATTTCTGGGCTAGAAATTTCTAATGCCACTCCTGCAACTGTGACAAATGGCCATTGGTGGACCAAAGTCTGTGGATTTGCCAGACTTTTTCGGAACTTGCTTGAACTGCTGAGCTCCAGCACACCTTGTGACCATGTTTTCCATGGTTTAATCATGCCTCATAATTAAAGAGGGAGAAAAGCTCGTGATCATTAGTTTAAACCAGCTGCCTCATATCTTCATCAGGTGCTGGTAGCCCTAAGCTGTAAGAAAACCAAACATGAGTGTGTGTCCTTTTGCATGTTTTCAGGGCTACAGATAAAGGCTGTATGTCATTTAAATGGGGAGAAAATGTAATTTAARGAAGACTTAATTTTACTGATGACAGTCTCTCAAATTAAATATACTGTTAGAGAAATATTTATTGTGGTGTCTCTCATGGAAAGGTAGTCAACAATACTAATGACCTCTATTTCTCTTAATGGGATTGCAAAGGTTTTCCTCCTTTACATGGTGCTAATGGCCCTCCATCTTTCCCATGGGGARRTCTTCAGAGAATTCTGACCTGAAACTGCTGATTAAGTGTTGATTTCCATGTGACACCACCTATATATAATAATATAGCCCCACTGTTTCCTAGGTGATACAGCTGTCATAACACTTATTTTCCAGAAGGATGCAGAAGTCTGGAAGTGTACTGTGCCTTAATTACCCCATATAATAACTCCACATTAATGGTATTCCATTARTGTTAGAAGGTTCGTTAATGTGGGAGAGGACGATCAGGACATCTATTTAGAGAACAGCAGTCATTCATAAATTCTGGAATGGCATGTGAACTGTAACACTAACACTGTGACTAAGCAAAAAGAAAAAAAACCCAAAGTGACATGCAGTATTTTGGTGAAATGAAAGCTTAGATCACTACTGAGCCATATTATCATAGTTATTTTATAAAAATGTGTAATATATATCTTATACATATATATATAATTATAGTTACTACAAGTACAGCCAAATATTCATGATCAAAATCTAAGTCCCTGAGTTAATATTTGGTAAAAGGGAATAGTCTTACATATAAAGAATTATTTCCAGGACCACACAACTAAGAAAGTGGAAAAGTGCACTCCAAAAAAAAAACCAAACAAGCTCTGGTGGAGTAAAAGTTCTGCAAGCATTGCTGCCATTTTTGTTTGCTAGGAATGATGAAAACTCACAATTGTTCTCTCATTTATTTGACTGCTGTTCTCTAAAGTTGATATGGAGTACCAAATGTCATTGTGTGCTATAATTTGTAGTAGAAATGAGCCAAAAATTTAAAAACAAAAGATTTGGGTTTTGAGCCTTATGACGTTGCTCTGAAATTCTTGGACAGGCTTTTTTTCATTTGTTTAATTTAGAGATTGCAAACAAAGAGCAAGCACAAAGTTACTCAGAATATGAGCTTATATATATATGAGGACTAAACTGTAAGACAGAAGTGYCATAGACTAGTGTGCATTTAGTCTACTTTATAGATGCACCTCTGAGAAAATAGGGAATTTTGGATTGCTTATCTAGGTCTTTAAGAAATATTCCTAATAATCCCATTAAAAAAAAAATGAGGAGAATGGGAGGGATAAAAGTGTCAGCAAGAGAATAAAAATGAAGAAGAAAAATGTATAAAATACCCTGTGATAGGATAAAAATGCCTGTATATGTASATACCTCATGCATAGCATGGACATACAGCAATCTAGAAAGCTATTAGTTTCTTACATGCTACTTATTTTCATTCTGAAGAGAAGATAGTTTTCCTGTAGTGTATAAGCTTTCTATGATACAGAGCTTTGAAATGAYATCTCTACTCCACTACCTCACCCCGGTGACTTTAAATGTGCCTTTTAACCATGGATGAATAATCTAAGGAACTAACTATGCCAATGTAGTGTTTAAAAGTGGTGTGACCCCAACGCTTTAAAACAACACCATAAAAAAAAAAAAAAAAAAAAAAAAGAAAAACAAAGTAAGAGGCTGAGGCTTTTTTTCTAGATGGATTGTTCAGCTAAATCAGCCTGTTTTCAAAACGGAAAGAAAAAGCCCTCTGGAGTGAATACCGTGTAAATTCAGAAGAAGGCTTGGTCCTCAGCCCCAGCAGCCCCTCATGGCAGCACACCCCGCCTACAGCGGCAGTGAGATGAACAGCTTTAAAAAGAGCGGCCTTCGTCACTCCGCAAGCCCCAAGATAAAGGCAGGGGCTTATGTAACTCTCTTTTAAAGGAACCTGAGCCAGGCGCTCACCCCTTTCGATT
>CADDXX010000134.1:626844-733874 GCA_902810485.1 Alauda arvensis | reverse complement strand
CTTTCATCTCTTTCATCTCTTTTTTTTTCTTTTTTGAGATGATGGTTCAGAAATCTTTTCCCTGAAGAGGTGGGGAAGACCTCTGAGGAGGAAGACTCAGRAGGGTGTGTTGAAAGTGATGGTGCCATACAGCAATGTCTTTATATTTTTACTTGCTGTAGGCTCAAGTATCTGCAAAGTAATTCTTGTTTGGTCTTCCAATAAATTCTCGAGTGCTTGCAGGTGGTACACCAAGGCTGTGGATTTTCAGATCCTCCTAAAATAACAGCTTTRATAAATGTAAGAGGGGGAAATTAATTTTAAAGTAATTTCAATTACTTAAGTAATTAAGTAATRTTTCAATATTAGAAAAGCATGTAAGAAATGGAAAAAGCTGCTTGTATGTACTACTGAAGTGTCTTGCCTATGCTACAGAGCTTGCAAGTCTATATGGCTTATAAACCATAGAAGCCAGTGCTTTACCTCACAGTCTTGTATCTGGAGATGTTTTCATCAGTGAATATATCTACAATTTTAAATATTTCATGTTCTGTGTGTTGCTTTACATTTTATCAGATAGTATGAAATGTTTTCAGTTAAAGTCTTTGAGGATATACTGGTAGGGCATTGTATTTGTGTTTCTGGAGTTCTGAAATATATGTTTCTTTAATATTTAATCCCTGTTTTTTTAATATTTTCTGATTTAGTCTAATCAAAAGAAAACAGTTTGTGAATGGAAAATTAGTTACGAACTTCTTTCCCTACAACATGTAGGGAAAAAGGGACACTTTTGTATTTGGCTTATTTAAAAAAGAAAAGGTAAAGTACTAGTATAAATGTGTGCCCAGAGATTATAGAGCTTTCAAATATGACACAGTTTGTCATGAACTGATCTGAACTGATCTGCAAAAATGAAATCTTCTGGTATCTCCAATCTAGCCCTGGTGACACTGCTTGGGAGATTCTGAATTTTAAAGTCTGTGAATCCAGAATATATTGGCCTCTAGAATTCTGCCCAATTTTTCTGTCTGCCAAGTTGTTTGTTGGCTTTCCTGAAGCTGTCCCTTTACTGCCACAAATCTTTAAGTTCCACTTGTTCAGGGGCAGTTCAATAATCTGCTTTTTCCTATTTCTCTCTGTATTTTTGACACAGTTAAATTTGAAGATCCTTGTTTCTTTAGTAGCAAAGTTTCTATGGWAATACACATGATTCATCTGCAGAGTTTTTTGGCAAAGCTTTATCTGAATTCATTCCATGTTCTTGAATCATTTGTAGAGGCTCTGTGAGTATTCAAAGGATTTATTCAGGTCTGTTTGCTCAGTTGGTTAACCTATGCTTGATGGCAGAAAATTATTAACTTGAGTCTAAGGAGCTACATATAGGTGTGTTAGATTCTGCTGGTACTTTTTGACCTTTGTGAATTCCTTGTTTATTTTCATTTAAGCAATAGTTAAAAAAAATTAACCATACCCTACTCTTCTTGATAAAAGATTTGGCTCAACTTCAAGATTTTGGGTTTTTTATGCTCAGTATTCTTTTTTTCCTGTCTTGGAGTTTTAATCCATTCTTTATTTAATATTAAGGAAATACARTTTTATACTCTGATTTGTGCTGGTACATTTTTTTACCAACTTTCTTAAGTTTCCTTCTTCAAAAGTCTGCAATATCTGAGGCTAAAGGTGATTAGAAAAAGGATTTATTGACACTGAAAATTTCAGTTATGTAGTATTTTAAGTCCCTGGATGAAAATATTATGCTTAATCTATGTGTAATTATATCTTTCTACACAATAGCTGTTGTTTTTGTTTTTTTTTTTTCTTTCAAAATTCTGAGTCTCATATTAAGCCTTTACTGATTCCTGACAGGAAAGACACATGATGAAGAGTGGAGGAACTGGCTTCATTGCTATGTAAATAGTTTGTGATGGTTGCCCTGCTGCTTGCTGATAACTTATTGTAGTGCTCACTGTAGGCCATGGAAATCCCAGCATGCACCAGCTCCCTGCTGATGACTTCATAACATAAGAAACTCTAACAAGAATCTTATTTATGTTAAATAACCCAATGGGCTTATTGACTAATGCTTCATTTTAGACCAATCAGTAGTGAGCATGTTCATCCTATTACTGTAGTGATTAAAGAATTCAATAGTAGACGACACTGCTGTCTTCTGACTTTTTCAGTGTGGCAGGCTTTGATATTTGCTACTGAATCTTTTTTATTCTTCAGCATCAGCCATGGCCAATGAATCGAGGCCCTGCCCATGTGATATTGGGGACAGGTTTGACTATGGAGGCCGTGGGCAGGAGGTACAAGTTGGGCACATCAAGGCCTACGTCTGCAAACCTTCTGCCAGCACCGACAGAGCCGTGATTGTCATTCACGACATCTTTGGGTGGCAGCTCCCAAACACCAGATACATAGCTGATATGCTAACAAGCAATGGATACATGTAAGAAATACTACTCTTTCAAAGTGTCTTTATAATAAGAAAGWTTRTTGAAAYGTTTCATTTTTTCATMTRAAYSATACAAGCATAAATAATYTCACAGTCTTTCTTTACCCCTTTCTCGAAAGTAAAGGGTAAAAAGGTTCTTCCTGGTAAAACAGTGAAAGMAGTCTAAAATAATTGAGTATTCTTACCATAACGAGTTAGTAGGYAAGCACAGAAGAAGAGAGGGTGTCATGGGTTAGCACAGCTTGGTTTTAGTTAAAGAGGAAACAGAAAATTTTTTTACTTTGCATCTTTCATCCTCTATGAGCCTGAAGCAGCCTGCTTCCTCCCTTCTTCTGTGCAACTTGGCTGTCATGGTAAAAATTCTAAAGAAGCTGAGGATCTTTCCTTTTGTGAAGGGAAAGTTTACTAACTTGTGCCAAATAGAGAAATGCTCAAATATGTGAAAAGTATTGTATTACTAGTCTAGTGTTCCTTCTAGGCTAAACAWATGTACCGTGTAAATTGTAGTTTCTTTGGTTTGGTTTTGGATTTCTTTTTTTTTTTTAAGTTTGGTAGAAAACCACCAAGGATTTTCAGTTTTAGTTAACTATCAAATTAAGTAATGAATTTTAACAGGGCAAAATGTGATTGGAAATTAAACTAAGTCTTCTTATTTGCTGTAGAAAATGATTGCTTTTTTTAATGCTTTGGTGTGGGTTAAGTACTATGTATTCAGTAACATGAATTTGTTCTGTAGTAAATATGGTGGTCCCTTTAATCCTTTTCCAGTATTATTTCATGGACRTAAAATATTTTCCTTTTTCTTGCAGAGCCATCTGCCCAGATTTTTTTGTGGGACAAGAAGCTTGGAAACCTTCTAACGACTGGGCATCTTTCAATGACTGGGTGAAAACACGAGACGCCGGCAAAACAGACAAGTACAGCCATTGTTCCTTGTCCACCAAGGGGACATCCGTATTTCATGGGAATTTTTGCCTTAGGRAAAATGTAAAATTAGATCCTGAATTATTAGTGGGTCAAATAGAGCTGGATGTCCACAGATAGAAATTTCATGCAGCTCACGGGACAAGCTCGTGGTTATGTCAGTGGTGCTTTATGGATAAAAGTRGACATTTGGAGAATAAAAGTGCCCAGTGTTTGTCTGTACAAACAGTCAAAGCAAAATGAATGACTAAAAGCAAAGAACCAGCAAAGGCTAGAAMATGCAGCTCATGCTGGCCACTTGGATCACTCAGGAAGGCACAAATTCCATGGATTTTAGATAGGGTGCAACTGAAAAYACAATGTAATGAGGGAACATTTCTTCTGCTCCCCATCAGATCACAGCTAGTTCAAAGCATACTGCTTTCCCACTTTTCTGTATTTTTCCCATTTTTATCTGACACATAGCTTGATTTGCACAAAAGAGCTGCTGATTTAGAAAAAAATTTTGAAATTTTCTTCCACAATTTTATAAAATATTTGTCATCCTTGCGAGAGATGCTTTGCATATAAATCAGATTTGTGTGACAGCAGGATGCTCTTGACTGGCTGTGTGTCTCAAATTTTTATTTGTGTTAGCCTTTATGATAACTACTGTTATTTGTGAAACTAATTGGACTGCTGTTCATAAAATCACCTCATGTCCTCGTAACAATGACCTAGAAAGACTGATTTTCTCCTTTGTCTTCACCCCTGGAGTTTGTCTTGTATTTTAGAAATGAATAATAGTAAAGCAGTGCTGTGGGTTGACCCCAGCCACAGTGACTGGACTACCACTCACTCACTCCCACAAGAGGAACTGGGGAGGGAATAAGGGAAACAAAGCAAGGAAAGTCATGGGTTGAGATAAAGACAATTTGGTAAGTGAGGGAAAGAGAAAAACCAAAGACAGTCACTCTGTCCCAGAAGCAGACTTATGTCCACCCAGTCTCTGAGCAGCAGCCATCAAGGAGGCCAGAGAAACAGGGTAGAGCCTTAATTCACTTTCATTTGCATGTGTCAGAGAAGTTGATGTTGTCCTCAAGTATCTAAAGGACCAATGTGGTGCGACGAAGATTGGTGTCATTGGGTTCTGCTGGGGTGGAGCAGCAGTGCAACATCTGATGCTGAAAAATCCTCATTTAAAGACTGGAGTGTCCCTTTATGGTAAGCCTGAAATACCTGCTGCACTCTGAGCAGAATACCAGTGCATGAAGCAGTTCTGTAGGACTATTGCTGTAACAAAATTCAGTGTGGCATCTAGTGGAACAAGGTGATTTTATTAYAAATAGTCTATAAATGATTTGATTTTGCACACTCACATTTTTATACTTAACTGTACCCAGCAAGATCTATGTATTTAGAGAGTGGCATGACCAGGATCACATCTGWGATCATAGTGCCAAATGCCATGGCTTCACTGTAGCTGAGGTTCCTCTTGGCTGGTGATGACAGAAGTGCTTCTAGGCACATCTTTTATATCTTTTAGACAGTGGACCTTTGTTACTAATAGGAACCATTTTTAACTCTGTTTTAACCCTGTATTCTCACTCATTACTCAATGCATTTATGTTGCCTTTGACATTTTTCTTATTAACCTCTGTACTTTTACAGAACCCAGATCAACTTATATTAATTAGAGGTGAAAGCAAATTGAAGATATTTTTCCAGAAAGATTATTGGGATTGTTTTGCTCCACTGATATGCTGATCAGTTGAGTCAATTCAACAGTGCTACATCCTAATATTTTACTTTTTTGTTGTAGTGATCTTAGGAATAAAAAGAGTAGCCAGGGTGGCAACTGGTTAGTTCTACTGTAACTTTTATTCAAATATATTTGAATAGTCAAAATTACAATGTCAATTTGTCATGGCATCATATCAGTGTAAATATATGTACACTGCAATCGTAACCATGTATGTGGAATGATGACTATTTACAATTATCTTAAAAATGGTCTTCCCAAGCCAGAGGTGAGCAGTTCCAAAGTGTCCATCTCTCACAGAACCCTGTCTCTGACAGTGGTCAGAAGCAGTTGCTCAAAGCAACCCACAAAAATGGGGCAAAGTGTAACAATTCTTCCCTGATTTTTCCCCCCAGAACTGGTCTCTGGTTTCTTTTTCACACAACTGATGCTGTATTTAATGACATTGCAAGCATTCCACAACAAAAGGGACTTTAAGCTAAGTGTGTTAAATTCCATTACAAACTGATCAGCTGTAACTGGTGAAAATGTCCCAAAGTTTCACTGCATAGACTTTGTTGTGTTTTAGCTACTTTAGGTAGCATAACTCATTGTATGTATGTTTTCTCTTTCCTTAGGAGTGATCAGCCGTTTTGAGGACAGACACAGTTTGCTGCACCCTACTTTCTTCATTTTTGGTGAGAAGGATAACATTATTCCATTGGAGCAGGTGAGTTCCCCATCACAGATATTTGTCTTTTTAATGCTTTTCATGCTCGTTTTGTAATTTGATTTTTAATGAACATGAAGTAAAAAACTAAATTGCACTTTTCTTTCTCTTTCATTAACTCTTACAGTTCTTACTTCTGCACAAATTTATGTTGTTTATCCCCAAATCAAAAAGTTTTACTGTGACACTGAAAATATTTTCTTTTCCTGTTTGAAAATTTGGATGATTTTAATCAGYTCTTAGGAAAAGAGCAAGAATCCAAAGAAAGCCTTCTGACAAGTTTAAGATAGGAGACCTTTTKTAGTAATACCAATGGTCCATAAAATCTGTCTGCTCCAATGGAATCACTCGTTGCGGGAGAATTAAAAGGATCCTGTGGCTATCCTTTTCCTTTTTCCTCTGTCCTGCAGAAATTCTCCTTTTTGTTACCCTGTCAACAGCCTTTCTCTGGAACCTGAGTGGAGAMTAATTGGAGAAAGATGATTATCTGCTAAGATGTTAGCTGTAGCTTTCCTAGTAAAAAATCCAGTCACTTTGAACTGCTGATTTTGTCTCTGCCCCTCCTCCCTCAACTTCAAATAAATTCAAACTCTTGCCCAATTTTCGTTTATGTGAGATCTATCAGCAGCAACTCATACAGTGTTCACTACAGGATAACCTTCTCATGATGCCAAGCAAWAAGTTTTTTACCTTAACAGGTATTAATAGTAATCCATATAATATTCTTCTTATGCAGTCACATGCTGGTATTTTACTGGGGGAAAAAAAAAGCTTAGTTATAAAAAGCAAGTGCAGTAACAGAAATGCATTTAGGAATAAAATTAGTAGAAGAGAAAACAGTGGCAAGGATAAATTATATCTGTCTTTCAGAAAAGTAACAAATGAGGACAGTTTGGGGACAGTAAATATAGAACATGTTAACTTTATACTCAGCCAACATAGACTGTTCTGTGTTACAGGTCACCTTGCTGGAGAAGAAGCTTAAAGAAAACTGTAAAGTTGATTATGAAGTTAAAATTTACCCTGGACAAACACATGGGTTTGTGCATCGCAAAAGAGAAGATATCAATCCTCAAGATAAACCTTATATTGAGGAAGGAAGAAAGGATATGATCAACTGGCTGAATAAATACCTTTAGGTTAAATTAATGCCAATAAAAAAAATCAATTGTTGTAGGAAATAAGAAAATAATACAGACTATATTGCTTAAAATGTTCTTACAACAATCTAAATACTTTGTAAAAGTATTTTTTGAAATACTTTTCAAAAGTATCTTTTGAAATAACACTACTTATTTGCACTTACCTTCCAAGTAGGGGTTAAGAAATGGCTTTTGAAATGCTGAAAGTTATAAATGTAAAGGTTTTTAACACTGSTCTTTTATATCTTAAAATTATTAGAATTTCATGTGGTATATTTTCTGGCACCTGAAAGTTTAATTTTTTTATATCAATGTCAACATGATTAAAAATCACTGAAACTCTACGTACACTCGAGAAAGTCTCTCCTTAAAGCTGCGTTTAGCATTGTTAAGCTGTGAGATTTTCAGCTCCCAGATTTTCAGCTTTTAGGTAAATATAGTTCTGGGTTGGAAGAATTCCAAGATTTTCTTGGAAACAAAATATCCTATTCAGAATTCATTAAAAGAGAACTAGAAAAGGGAAGGGGAAGGACAATGAAAAGAAATTTATGTGAACAGAAAGGGAGCTGGAAAAAGTTGGGAACCATGATTGGAGGACCAAGTGATTAGAGGAAATCACATCATTTCATGATTATCTTGATGCAAATCCTTCATCTCTCATGGTTTCAGGCGTGAGTTTTAAACTAAACCAACCTCCAACGTTACCTCTTCACCTCCACAAATCTTTCCTTTATCATCAGGTTTCTCTCTGCTGTGATTTAATTGGKTGTTGTTATTGGTAAGGCACAGCCCGTTCCTAGTGACAGGGGGAACATTATCCTGTTTCAGCTCCTTTGGACCCTCCCAGTTTAATTCCCAAAAACCATGTGGTGAGGTCTTGCCTGTGTTTGTGATGCTGAGGGAATAGAAGTGGCCAAAAGATTGTACTGAATGYTGTCCATGTGTGAGCCCAGGGAGCTTTCACAGAATATTGCCTTTCAAGTTGCAGCCCCTCCGTGGTTTCCATTGCCCCACAACATGATTTCCTTTTGAGTTTGCTGCTGCCAGCCATGCCTGACAGCTCCCTCAGGAAGTCCCATTCCCTCTGGCTCTTTCCTACCTGGGGGTCTAAGTAGGAAGCATATGTCTGAACTCCACAGTTTCTCTTTGGAGTCTCCCACCATRTGGGTCCCACCTCAGGCCCCAAATCCCCAGCAGTGCTTCAACCATCCCTCCACTTCAACCCCCTTCTTCACATCACTCCTTCCCTCTTGCARTGCACTCTGTATGTCCCATGAGAAAACAGATCTCTCTGCACCACACTGGCTGATATTTTAAAAAATCTCCTGTTTTTCAACAAGCTATCATGTGGATCTCCGAGGTAAAAATGCAAAATCTTCCTTTGTTCCTTGGTTCATGCCCTTGGTCAATGATTATTGCTGTTCYGTGGTTTGGACACTGCACCTTGTGTTTCCACCTTCTTGCTCAATAATTTCAGGAGAGATGAGCCTTCAGTGCTTACTGGGTCCAGCCAATGCAGGGAAAGCCTCTTGAGGTCTGCAGGGCATTATTCCCATGAGTATTCTCTTCCATGACTGGAAGAAGCAGTCCCTCCTCACCGGAGGTGAGAAGTTCCCTGATGCCTCCCCTGGTCCTGCCCTTGTGCTCAATCTGTGCACATTCCCAGTGACTTGTAGACAGAGGGAAGGGCCAGACAGTGATTTCCGTGCTGCCTGCCAGTCCTGGCATRGTTCTGCTCTCAGCAGGTGGAAGAGGAACAGTTTCCCAGGAGAGAACAGCAGACACCTCCATGCACTGGCGTGGGCACATCTGATGTGTGTGCCTGCCTAGCCCAAGGGAATGGGAGCATAACAATGCACAAACCTGCCTGGAAGGAAGCAATGCAGGTTTGTGGTTCAGGTAATCTGTAAAGTGTAAATTCAATTCCCAGCTCTGGATTCATGCCCRATTTATCAGGGTTGCTATGAGAACAGAGAGAGATTATGAAACTGAACGCTCTACAACTATTTTCTCGTGTGGATTTTAAATAAAAGAGCCTTGGTTTCTCTGAAGGTAATCTATTGGTTGGCAAACCTGTCCAGCTTGGCTTTTTATGTGAATGAACAGATGTCTTAGGGAATAGGSCTAAGTGTTGCCAAATTTTCCCTGAGATGGGGAAAGATTGTTAAACTGACCAGTATTTTGCCCAAATTAATTTTCCTTAGAGAATTCCATCTCTTGCTGTAGGACAGGTGTTACATTTTATTAGATATTTGTTTTTATAGGAAAAAACAAAATGGGTRCATCAGAAGAAGTCATTGCCAGCAGGTCAAGGGAGGTGATCCTGCCCCTCTGCTCAGTTCTGGTGAGGCCACATCTGGAGTGCTGTGTCCAGTTCTGGACTCCTCAGTAGGAGAGAGACTTGAAGCCCCTGAACAGGTCCAGCAGAGGACAACAAAGATGATGAGGGGACTGGAACATTTCTCTTACAAAGAGGAGCTGGGACAGCTGGCCTGTTCAGCCTCAAGAGGAGATGACTGAGAGTGGACCTTGTCAGTGTCTATAAGAATCTGAAGGGAAGGGGTCAAGAGGACAGAGCCAGACTCTGCTCAGTGGTGCCAAGCAATGGGACAAGAGGCAGAAAGTGAGGCATGGGAAGTTCCACCTGAATATGAGGAAGAACTTCTTTGCTGTGCAGGTGACCATGGACTGGAGCAGATTGCCCAGAGAKGTTATGGACTCTCCCTCACTGAAGGTATTCCAGGACTGTCTGGATGCAATCCTGTGGAATGAGCTCTAGGATGACTCTGCTTGAGCAAGGAGGTTGGACCAGATGACCCACTGTGGTCTCTGCCAACCTTACCAGTGATTTTGTGATTCTGTAAAATACATTAAGATGAAAGACTCAGAAATCTCAAAACTGGCACAAACATTTTGGTAGCATATGTTATCTTTAATCAGCTTAATATTACACGGGCTTAACTTCTACTCCAATTTGCTTACCTTTCTTAAATGCTGAATGGGAGMTTTTTTATGGGTTCCAGTTAAATCTTTATGGCAACAGTTTTTAGTCCACAAAATGCCCCTAACTCTGTTCCTTTTTCTGCATTGCTGTCTGYCAAGTTCACATTCATTGGTGGGTGGGTTTGTTTTTGTTTTTGGTTTTTTGGTTTTTTGTTTTGTTTTACTGTGGTTCTAAACCAGACAGCCACTGTTTTATTTTGTTAATTTTTCTCAGCTTCTTTGACTCCTATATTGGAATGGGCTTTTAATGTAGAGGCCATAGTCAGCAAAGACAAAGAAAAACACTCCTGCTTACACCAGATCCCCACGCCCCCAGACATACCTATGTAAGTGCCAATATTCCCATAAAATAGTGATCATTCAGTCAGTATAAAAAATGCTCTCCACCTTCTGGCCTGCAGGCAGGAGGGMATCTATGCTTTRTGGTACATTATAAGAGACYGTGCACTTGCTTTAAAAATGTGTCCCCCTGCACAGCGCCAACTGCAYGAATGTGGGGAGCAGTTCTTCCTCAGCTGCAATCTCTGACTCCAAGGAATTCTGCTGCTAGGTCTTGAAAGAGCTTTTTTGTATTATTTTTCCTTCAAAGTAGGCCCTAGGGAAGGAGCTGAATGATTGCTATGCTGGATTAGTGAGGCTTCAGGGCTAGAAGCCTGACCAGAATTTGAACTTGATGGAATTTGGAGAATTGATGGAAGAYGTGGCAGAGATGACTGCACCAATAGATTCAGGTCCAGCTCATCTGAATGCCTTGTTGTAACTCATTCTGGCCACATTCACAGGCATTCTAAGTTTGCTATTTAGGACTGTAGTTGCCTACACAGGTTGTAACCAACCTGGTCTCCACACCTTTAGCTAATAAGATTTCTATGTGTTTTGCCACAGACCAGAGCTTAGGCTCAGGAAAGATGCACTGAGGACACAAGTTTTGAAGTAGGTTATTTTGTCACAGGGACATAAAACCATCTCGTTTCATTTTATTTGAGATAAGAAAAAATAAAGGTAGTGCCACTGAAAGCACTTTAGTCAGAGCTCCCATGGGAAGAGCAATGGGAATTTGGTACCTTCTTCCTCTTTATACCTTCAGAAGCCCCCAGCACACTTGGCTTATCTTCTCTTTTCTCATGGTTGGCAATGAAGTTTATTAAAGCCCAGTGAATAACTGAATGCTAAATTTCAGAAAGTGAAGAGTGGAATGGGCTAATGAAGCTCCAAAACAAAGTTCCCCTTTCAGACCATCAGTGGAGCAGATGGTGACACCTGTGGCAATACATTTCCTTCCTTTCCCTTCCTGCTATATTAAGAGCTCATGAGGAAATTTCACATCTGGGCTGGTAGTTTGCCCAGAACTTCAGCAAAGCTATGCTAATGTTATTTGTTAGGGGGATTGAAAAGATATTCCAACTGCACTAATAAACTGTTCTTCAGTTTTACTTCCAGGTGTTGAGCTTATAGGTGGCTGACAATTTCTTTAAAGTTTGTTCTTTTTTTCCAGAATCCTTAGAAAATTAAGAAAGTTGCTAAGAAATTTTAGATGGGTGGCTAAGCCAAAGTARAAAACATATGTCCTTCAGTAAAGAAAAATCCTCTCATTTTCCTCTGACTCCTTTGAGCAAAAAGCAGAAGGTAATTTTTAGGCATGGGAGTTTGCAAGAAGAAAGAGATGCAGGAGAAGGGATAAGCTTGCATGTTGTTGTATGAATTTGCCAGACCTGTAGTTGCAGTGCTCTGTAATGCTGCTTTGGAGAGCAGTGAGCTGTGCAAGCTCTCCCTGTCAGTGGCACAGCAGTAGGGTAGCAGCTCAGGGTAGGTTAGCAGTGCAAGGTAAGTTGATCCCCTTGGATGGTTTGAATGGAATGAGAGCTTGCTATTGTCCTGCCTTTCCCCTGCTCTCCTCACCCAGCTGGTTTAGCTCCAAAATCACTCAGAATTTTTCTTCCAGAGACACAGATGTACCCTGGGTGAAAATTAAAGGGACAGACTCATGCATGTGTGTTATCTACTACAGATAAAACTACCTTGTGGCTCCAAAGGCATGGTGAAGTAGAGGTGGCCTCCTGCTCAGGAGTGTTCCTGATGTGTGCAGGTTGCATTTCACACCTGTGTTTTCAGATGTGATAACCAGAGGGATGTTCTCTCTTTGTAGTTGCATATAACAAATAGTGTAAGAAAAATCAAATAAATAAAATGGTGGAACTTTCTTTGCTGATATTACTGTAAATCACATCATTAAAATCCCTCTAAGCTGAAAAAATGGGAGTAACAATGTCCTGCAGCAWAATTATTTGCTGCTGCTCATTTCCAGCCCACCCTTTGCTGATGCCCCTTTGCTATGTAACACCAAGGCAGAGGGGCAGCACTGTTGTGTCTCAAGGCTGTTGCAAGCAACCAAGAACTCAGTCTGCTCACAGCCCAAGCTGGGCTAAAGCTGCATAGCCTTGTCAGATGGGTGCTTTGCTTAAACAATCTTAGCAAATTATATCAGCTTGAACTCATTATTCATAGCAAAGTGGGACTGGGCTTGTACTGCAGTGWCTGGCAGCAGGGCTAGAGGGCATAATGTTGTCTTTTTTGCCTCTGCAAAACACTGCTGAGGCCCAGACCTAACCACCTGTCTGCATAACATCTCACTCTTGCACATYTGCCACTTTTTGCAGATTAAATATCTGAGAGCAGCTACCTATGGCTGCCTAAGTGACTCGGCTGCCTCAGTGACTCCATGAGCAGCAGCAGAGACCACAGAACAGGAAGAGTTTTAGGATCTTTCCAGTAGGCCTGGGAAGAAGGAAGCAGAAGGARTCTGATAAAGCTGGAACAGACAAAAAAGTGAAGTGTTACCTGGTGGGATGAAGAGGGAGCTCACAGTTGGCTGTGAAAAGGAAAAGTGTGGGAGGCAGCCGCTGAAGAGAGCAGAGAGTGGTGTTGGTTGATGAAAATCAGAGTTGTGGCAAAAGTAGAGTGTTCCAGAACTTCAGCATGAAGCAAAAGTGACACTGTGAACAGAAGACAAGGAGACCCGAGACTGACACTTGAAGGTCACTTTCAGTAGTCCATGTTCATCCTACCTGGTTTTCTTTACTAAGAATCAGTTGAATAAGTCCCCATGAGGACAGCCAGGTGGAAAATCAAATAGGCAAATAAAAGGTGGTAAAGAAAAGAAAAGAAAATAGAAAAGTGAAAGGGATAAGTTAGGCAGGAAATGCAGATGTGGGGTGCTCGGGTGGGGAAAAACACTGGCAGTGATGGTGTCCCCTGAAAGTCACAGGTCCTGAAAGCCTCTGCTCCACTTTCCTGACTTAATGAACCAGGAATCAGCCCCGACTGAACACTATATTATGTTAGCAGAGATGTCTGCATTAAAGAGGAGCAAAAATGCAGCAGTACCAAGGGGAGGTAGAACCCCTCTGTGGAGAGAGATAAAGGGAGATCTGCTTCAAAGGAAAGGCAGTGAGTCAGCACTGGAGAGGATATTTCCAAAGCAGGGGATATTTCTATTGCTGGGTGCCCCAGAGATTTGAGGAGATAAACACTTCTTGCTGTCACTAAGCCTTTCTCCATCACACTGTGAGCAATGGCACTGTAGGAGACAGGTGGCCATCTGTTTCTTCATGGCTGTTGCTGGGTGATTTGTAGATCATATGCCAAAGTTCAAAGTTAAATTYGCAGGAATTGCTCGACCCAAGATAATGCCAGGAAGCAGTCAGCAAAACTGGTGAGACGATGGAAGTTACTCCTCAGTAAGACAAAAGCTTCTCAGGAAAAAATTCACYGGGGATTTATCTCACCCACCTCTTTCCCTTGCTGAGCCCCAGTTTCATTGTCTCTCCCAATGTACTTTTTCAGCTGGGTTGATGCCAAGTGGTACATGCAAAGGGGGCTGAAGAGAAACATGTCAGGATGTTTTGGTAGAAAATCAAGGTAAACAATTCAAAGCAAGGGGTAAATCAGGAATGAACAAAGAGGAACAGTGAATTATTTCTTTCGCCCATGTAAATTGGGGAATGGTGAGCCTTGAGTCAAGAAAAGAGCTGGATGAGAAAGGAAAAGAAAGATGTCTGTACTGCTTCACACTATACCAGTAAGAGGGAGGTGGGGAGGGCTTGGCAGATCCCTGCAGGCTGATGGGGTGGAGAGGGTACCATTCCAAGACTTACTGCTTTCCAGCTGGCTCAGATTAATGGTGTTTGCTATTCCCATGGTATCTCTGATAGCATCTGTCTGATGTACTAATGACAAGATGCTTCATTCACTCCAAAGAGGGATTAGGGCTCAAATCACCCTTCCAGCTCGTCACTCACCAAGGAATTAAAATCTTCTTTGAATGTGGAATTTACTGACCCCGCGGGAGAGCCTAAGACGAAGGAAATGATGCTTTAAACATGAGCTCACTGAAATAAAATAACTCATTAGCTGGAGAGCGTTCATCTTTCCAAGCTGCAGCAGAGAGCCACTGGACAGCATTGCACAGGCACCACTCTCATGGTCCAGCCAGATCATCACAAATACCCCAGATATTTCCTCCTCTGAAGAAATAGCAGAGTATAGTGCAGGAACACCAAGAGATGGCTTTTAAGGAGTTTATGTGGTTGTTATGAAGGAGACTTTGATACGTGTCTTTCCTAATGGAGCAAATTATCTACTTCTTGTCCTGATTTGTCACTGAMAGCTGGCCATGGTCACAAATCTGAGGCAGGGGCTGTGCAGAAAATCACTTTGAATTTCATCTGAGCAGAAGACTGATGCTGACAGTGATGCCTTAAATGATCTTATATAGATGTGCCCACATGGGAAGACAAGTGTCCTGTAGTACAAGTACAGTGATCTCTGTTAGCTCAGCTCAGCTGTGCTATGAGGTTTTACAGTAGAAGTGAGCTGGCACTGAACTTAATGTGCACAGTGGTAGAGAGCAGCAGTATCTCAGGAAACTAGATGGTCAGGCAATGATACACAGTCACTCTAGGTGCTCTGGGTTCCTCCAGGAATTACTGACATCTGTGGATTTAGAAAGTCTGAGGACACTGYCCTCCTGCTCTCCCTCCCACCCCCCAGATTTGACACATGTCTTTAGAATTGTCCAGGAAATAAGAACTTTTTAAGAAATTATCAGTGGATTCCAGGTCTTCCCATTTTGAATTGGTTGTGGGGTTTTTTTTTTTGGTTGGTTGGTTTTGTTTGATTTTGCTTTTAAGGGTTTGAGGTGTTTTGGGTTTTTTTTTTGCTGTGCTAGGTCTAGCTTCTCTTCATAATACACATAATTTTGTTGGAATAATTCTGAACCTCTGGAATATAAGAACATTTTGAGCCAAAATATGCTGCAAGATGAATTAACTGTGTTGCAGTTGGTGGAGTTACTATGGATTGATGGACAAGATATTTATTACTCAAGATCAAAAGCCCTTCTTTTTCTGGCCTCCTTTCATCTCTGGMACAATCCCTGCTAACATCTCCACACCAGTGTCTCTCTCCAGTTCTCTGATGATRGAAGGTTCTCAGCCTCCCTCGAGAGAAGCCTGTTTCCATGTGATCACCAAGGCTGATGAAATCTGTTTGGAAGACTTAAACTCTCTCTTTGGAAGACTTAAAATGTATCTGAGCTCCCCTAGGAACAAGGCATATCTGGGTAAACTAACTTGTGTCATGCCCACAGTCATCCTTCAGAAGGCAGTACCCTGGATGGGCTCTGCAACCTGAAAAGTCCCCAGAGCCCACAGCTGTCAGATCCTACAGCTGCTACAGGGTAGGATAGTAAGAAGGMAAGCCCAAGCTAGCAAAGACCAGAGTCCTCCTCAAGTCTGCCACAGATGTCCTGCCTCCTTGTTTCTGTGTGGAGAAGAGTTGTGGTTGCAGGGATGCTGAACTTGAAATCCCTGCCCCTGCCATGTGTGCCCATCCAGGTTAAGGAGATTTTCTGCCCCTTTAGATTCCTCCTGTATGTCTGTATATCTGCCTRCTGCTCTTTGTTGTCCCAGGTCCTCAGTCATCCATATAGCTAGGCATTCACTTAGTGTAATCTCACACCAGAAATCAATCATTGGACCACAGTGGCAAGGGAAGCTGAAGCTCAGACTCTAGAAGGTCCCTGGTTCAGAAAAATGAAGTCTTGAAGGTCTTAAATGTAACAGGTCACTTCTGTGGAACTGAATTTCACAGTGGCTAAATGAATCTGTTCAATTAATGTGCTTTTCTTTAGTTTAATACCACTCACTCCCTAGTGTCCTTTGGGTCCAGTTTCCACTGTTACATTTTTCCAAACCAAATGTTTTGATTTCTTACCTCTTCCCCCCAGYAACCTTGCAGATGTAGCAAGAGACATGCCAAAGCCATGGTCTTGGGAAAGTGACAAAGAGGTATTTAGCTCAAGATGTTTATTTGCCAAGACGTCAGACTTCAAATGTTTATCACAAGAAGGTAAAGAATTTTTAAAGCTTTCTTTTATGTTTGTCTGGAAGTCATACAGAYAGTGATACAGTTGTTTCTTCTACCTTCCATCAGTGGAGTGCAATGTTTGGTGAGAACAATTTCACTCTTGATGCCATATTTGTAGTAGATTGTAGGTCAGAGGGAACAACTTAGTTGGGAGTAAGACCAGACAGATACTTTGAGTCATGACAGTCACCTGGACTGCATGACATTTGCCTGAAAGTCCTGGAGGAATTCAAATGTGAAACTGTGAGCTGCATAACCTGTCTGTCATTCGTATCTCTGAGCACTGGTGGATTGGGGGTGTAACCCATTCACTATAAAAAATTACTGGTGAGTCTGACTTCCATCCATAGWAAGAGATAGGCATCTATTACAAGACTGAAGAATAGTCTTGATAATAGTCTTGTGAGAGAGACTCAGTGTGGRTCCTGTAAAGGGAAATCCCACATCATTGCCATGCTGGTTTCTGTGAGGGTCTCAATAAGCACAGAAAGTTACTGAAGGTTTGGAGGAAAGGTCACYAGGCTGTGACTGGCACTGACTGCCMCCACCAGGAGTGATACTGACCTACAAACCAACTTCTCATCTGGACCTTGGACCTGCTTTGCCACCACAAACTCACCTGATGGCCTGGACTCTCAGTTGAATCCAAGTCCATCCCTGTGCCTGCCTGCCCTCACCTTGTAGGAAACTGGGACAAGACTTGGCTGGAAAGACTTTGTCCTGCCAGCCTTTTCTCCCTTTTCTCCTGGATCCCAGATGCTTAAGAGCAGTTGTCCTATTTCTCTGCCCTGACAGAAGAAAACTTTCCCAGTAAAACATGTTGTCCTTGCTCCACTACACAAGTCCACTCTTCTTCTGCAAGTCTATCCTCTTYTCCCGCAAGACCTCACTACAACTCTTCCCTTCCCAGTATCTGTTGGCCATGTGAAGCCCCAGCCAACTCAGCCTCCTGCAGTGGTAGCACCTTACCATGCTAGGGTAGGAGCTGCAAGCTGAGTTGCCCCCTGAACAGTCCCTACCTGTACCTGTGGTGACAAATAAGCCATTAAGTTTTAGGGAGAAGGCTGATGTACACCATGGTTACAGGATATTTTATACATTGTTTTAAGCCCTGGAGGACTGGCTGGGAGAGATGGAAAAGGTTAAAAATACAGCTGTTGTGGATCCCTGTCCCTGTGCTGGGTTGGAAGGGCACCGCCCCAGCATTGCTCTGAGGCACAGGGATCAGTGCTCATGGATTCCATTGGATTAGCACTGCCTCTCCCAACCATTCTGCACCCAATGCACCTCACAGCAATGRGAAGGGAGTGGGTGGAAGTGGGACTGAGCAGAATGCTTTGAAGCAGGCCTGGTGTTCAGTGGGTGAACAGAGGTTTCAGGTGTGAGGGGTTTTGACAAAGATGGGGACCAGAGCTGGGAAGCAGTTCTGGGGAGCAGGGCCCAGGCTCAGTGTGACTGTGTTAGCTGGAAAGCGAGGTGGGACAGTGTACGGCATTGTCAGGAAGGCGGCCAGCAGATTCCTCAGTGATGGGGTAGCACTGAATGACCTCAGAGCACAAATGGTCTGTGCAGCTGGTGGGCTCCTCTGAGCACCCTGCCTGTGCCAAGGAGAGCTCAGGGCCCCAGCTCCCCTGGGAGGCAGCCCACACCTTGCAGTACCCTGCAGATTGGCTTGCCTGCCTGTCTGCTGAGGCTGGTGGGGAGGAAAGTGTTGGCAGCTCACAGAATTATTAACAGAAGAAGCAAAAGGGCAATGGGGAAAGTCAAAGGGTGATTTCCCAGCATAAGGCACAAAACTGGATCTGAAAAAGGCTGAGCAAAATTTAGTGCTTGAAATGAAGGAATCCTGACTGGTCCAAAAAGCTGCTATCACAGATGTTCTGAATAAATGCTTGTGGTCAGTTTGAAAATATAGGCACAAATTGAACATTGCCATAGACTACAATACTAAAAGAGCAGTGCCAATTTAGGCCCTGTAGGTAAAGGAGCCTGACGTTCATATTTCAGCAACCTTCTCTCACACATACMCCTGCTGATAAGCATCCACACCATWAAAGAGTGMKCWGTTGGGTTCAAATGGCATAAAATCTTCCATCCCCCTAGAAGCTTTTGGTGCCTCTGATGATATAGAATGGGAACTAAAGAGCTGTGTGGGGCTGGGTCCCTGTCCTGAGGAGGACAGACCTCACCCAGCTCCTGTGGACATCATCAGAGTCATTAGCCAGGGATATTGTGAAAAAGGGTCCACACTAACATTTGAGAAACTGAGTGTCCTGCTGAAAATGTGTTGGGAGAGCCAGTTTCCTCTGCGGTTCTTAGGGTACTTGCTGGAAGATGGTGGATTTCTGTTTGGAGGGGCTGTTTTCCTTTGGAATCATACATCTACTATATAGTAACAGATGTCTGACTACAAAGCACTCTCTATTAGGAGATCAGTCCTTTAGAGCTGTTTGTACTTGAAGAACTGCTGCTGTTCTGATGTGAGTGTACACTGAGGATGAGCAATAAAGGAAGAGAAAGAAGGATGAAAAGGAGAGCCCTTCTTGACTATGTCCCTTTACTGTAGTTACTTTAGTGCAGCTGTTCCTYCTGCAGTTGCCACTGCCATGACTTTGTGACACTGGCTGCCATGTCTGGCTCTTGGAAATTTTCATGCTGTATTATTTTTCTATGTACAGCCTATTCTGAGCCGGACATGTAAGAGACAGGATATTCATAATGCTAAACCAACCGTAATTCAGAGGAGGAGAAGGATGCATTTTCATACAGCATTTGTTACATATCACAGGCCATCTCCAATGCTTTTGTGTGTCACTGTAGTGGGCTGACCCTGGCTGGATCTCAGACATCCACCAAAACCCCTCTATCACTTCCCCTCCACCACTGGACAGGGGAGAGAAGATATAACAAAGGGTTCATGGGTTGAAATAAGTATCAAGAGAGACCACTCACCAGTACTGTCACAGGCAAAACATGCTTGAATRAGAGATTTTAATTGAGTTTATTGCTAACMAAATCAGAGCAGGATCATGAGAAATAAACTAACACCTCAAAAAACACCTTCYCCACACCCTGTTCCTTCCTAGCTCTACCTTCTCCACAGTCTGGGACCAAACTTTCCAAGACACTAACGCAGTCTTGGTTACATCATGTTTCCATGTTCTGTCAGTGTTGACTTTGACCAATATCTTGGTTGCCAGCTGGACAAAATGTGTGCAGGGTGGGTGAAAGAGGTGCAGGTGTTAAATTACAGAGGTCCTGAAATGCACTAATGTGGACTTCCTTAGCAGTGCAGCAGCTCTAGGGCCTCCAACAGCTGTCCTGTGCCCARTGCTCAGGGAGTGGAGGTCAGGGATTCTCAAACACGCATGTGATACACAGTACGTGACATATTCCCAGTTAGTGAGGAATGCAGGACAAGCCCTGCAGATGTAGTGTCAGATGAATGGCAGATCAGGAGCAAGCCCTCAGYGAAATTGCTACTGGTCAGTGCACTCCAGGTAAGGCTGTGGAAGAGGTCTCTCCTCTAAACCAAACCCCTCGGCAGGTGCCCATCTCAGTAGGAATAAATCATGTAGGGATTCTGTCTCTCAAAAAATTGACAGGAAAATAAGGAAGACTACTGTGTTTTGTTCCTRTATCTGGAAGCATGTTTAAGATAATGATTGGAGGGAAGGAGAGAGGGACTTGGGGAGTCAGGGAACCTGGGCTGCTTTCCCAGCTTTTTGTTGTTACTGTAAATTACAGCAAGTCCCCAGGGATATTTTTCAGTTCTGACTTGTCTCTCAAGTAGAGCAAATAGTCTCACACTTTCCACCAGAAAACTAAATTATACAGGGTCCCAGTATAATGGCTACACTACGCTACCTTTATCCCAAGTGCTGAGCTCTTGGATATTGGATAGTTTCTTTGGTACACTCACATCACCTCTAGCTGTAATATTCCTGACTGTAGGGACTTTGCACAGGACTTTGAAGGTTGTTCCCAATCGAACCATTCAGAAGGGGTGTGAAGGCCCAGCCTTGAATGGCACAAGACCTTTAGGTCATCAATCTCAGTCCCYACCTCTTACCCAGAAGCACAGGGACAGCTGGGAGCCTGGCTGTGCTACTCCTCTTGCCCTCTGATTTGCACCATCTCTAAGTGGCAGCAGACTGGCTCTTCACAGGCCTGTGCCAGCAGTCCAGTGCATCTCACCTTGCTGCCCCTCTGTGAAGGCAGAGCACTGAGTGACAAGCCCTTGGCATAATTATTTTTCCTTCTGAGATCAGGTGAGAAGGTTCAGTCCTGTGCTGGAGACCCTGAATATTTACCTTTATCGGGGCTGTATTTACATTTATCGGGGCTGCTCTTTTCTCTTAAATTGTCTTCACCTCTCCCAGCCTTCCTCACAATTCTTTGTCCCCAGGGAGCGCCAAGGCTCATCACTACAAGTGCCTAGCATGGTTCTGGCTCTAGGGACCAGGGAGGCCAGTGCTGTGACACATCCATGTCACAGCTGCATGCACTACTGCTTCACATAYACAAACTGATCCACTTCCCTGAGAGAAAAAAAGCAGTGCTCAAKAGCCAAGATCCAGGGCCTGCATGGTGTCCATGCACTCAGGAGCTGTTTTCATCCCCATGCTCAAGTGGAAGAAGGAAGACCTYGGCACAGGAGTAYGCTCTGGGRGCAGGTACTGAGAAGAGGTGAAATKCTTAAAAATCATCGCAGTTATCATTAATAATTTCAAGTTCACCACAATGCTCTGCAGTGTGTGTGAGGACCCTGACCCACTGGGCCCCAAGAGGGATCTATGGTCCGTGCCTGGTCTCTGATGCTCACTRGCATGAGCACCTTTTGTAGCCAAGGACAAGCACTGGCAGCCCATGGTCCTTCTGGTCCCTGCCATCAGGAACGGACTCCTACTTGGCACAGTCCTGGAGCAAGGACAGTGTTCCAGCCCAGGGAGCTGCTGTGTTCCTTCAGCTGTWACGAGAGCCCAAGCTGGAGCAAAGGGCTGAACAAGGTGGCTCTGCCAGTGGGTCCTTGGGGTTTATAATGCTACGGTTAGAGCAGAAACAACCCCACCCCGACTCCTGAAACACATCCCCCTCCATTAAGAGGGTAGATRGATGGTCCTTTCCTCCTCCCTTTCCCCCTCTTTTCTCCCCTCCCGGAGGTCACCTTCAGCCGGGAGGCAGTGTGCCCCCAGGCCCAGAGCCATGGGGACGGGGCGGAGCGTCACGCTGAGCCCCGGCGCTGCTGGCAGCCCCCGGCGGCCGCTGGCGCAGGCTGAGCCCGGCGGCTGCGGCGAGGGGAGCGCGGCAGTCGCGGCTGGCTGCCTGTCCTGCGCTGCTGGAGAAGGTGAGAGGCTTAGTGCCGGCGGAAAGGAGAGTGGGAAGGGAAGTAACAGCGGTGGCAGGATGAAAGACACTGGACAGGCATGTAAAAGGGCTCCCACCCCTCTCAAACTGGTTTTGGAGACTGGAGCGTGGTGTGCCGGCACAACGCGGAGCGCACCCATTTCCCCCAGCGGGTTGATGGCGAGCTCCTTGGTGGCTTTGCCCTGRAAGGTGGCTTTGTGTCCACTTGTGTTCGGTGGGATTGTGCTGYGGTCCTGGCGGGTTGGTTGGGAGAAAGGTGTGATGTGCTTGGTCCCAGTGAGATTGCTGCCGGCTACAGTCCGAGGAGGCTGCTGTGCGGAGGCTGTGCTGTGCTGAACGCTCGGAGAGGCTTACGGGGCTCTCCGGGGAGACTGCTGGGTCTCTCTGCCCAGAAGAGCAATACRCAGTTCTGCTACGGGTACCGTCCTGCCATTCTCTGCAGCGAGATTAAGCACTAGCCTGCTGACCAGTTCTGGAAAGAAGCTCATAAATCTACCAGCAATAAGGCCACAAGCAAACACTGCGATAATCTGTTCTTATCCCTTGCTGTATTAAGCGTGGTTTGCACCAGAGTGGACCTTTTAGGGGAAAAAAGAGATGCCATTCTTGAACCAAAAGTTACAAAGATGGAAGGATATTCTTCCGTAATGTTTGATGAGATTTTTAGGGGTGAATATCCACCACAGAATCTGGATCACAGTGGAGGTCTGAAACGGCCTCACTTCAGCTTCATCTACTGGATTTATGATAATGCTTTTTAGTGACATTCCAGTACTCAGAAAGGTGTATACAGATGATGGAGTAAGTTCTCACAACCTGTTTGATAAGCTTATAAAGACAGCTCCACTGGAAGTTTCCCCTGAAATTTTCAGCCCTCCTGCCATTGTCATGACTTTCTCTYGTCCTTTTTCTGTCAAACTGGGGACACCAGTGGTAGCTTACTAAACTGCGGGCTCACCAATATCCTAAAAAGATAGAAAACATCCAGTAACTTGTTCTGTCGATCTATCAGCCTCCATAAGAATTCAGGAAACGTACTCAGGCTTTCTTCATATAAATATATTTTTTAACATTTCAAGAAACATTGTAAAAAGGTAGATAAAGAAGAATACAAAGCAGAGAAAATGGAAAAAAAATTTTACTATAAAAGTACAAATTCCACTGGTGTGTGATATTCTCAATTGTAGTGCAGAAGCTGTTAACAGGTGGCCAGCTCTTCAGAAATACAGCTTCCCTAACTCAGCTGATTTTAGGAGATTGAATTTCAGACTGTGTCATGGCATCTGTATGTAGGAACCWCTGCAGAAACTGGAGTTCACTCTAAGAGGCACATCGCCTCAGAACAGATCTTTTGTTACAATCATCTCAGCCTACGTGAAGCTGAACAGCTGTCTCTGGTTTTTTTGTTTGTTTGTTTGTTTACTGTGAAGCTTACTTTCTTAATTTAGCATCTGGAAAATGTTGGTTTGCCTCTCAYTGCTGATGTTTCCTGCATCTGATTTATTCTGGGCATTCTCTTTAGCAGARTGAATGCAAAAGTGGAATCTGTAACATCAGTAAGCCTTGTTCTGTTATGCTCTTASATTTGTTTCTGTAACATTAAGATGTGTACCTATATCACTGTAGATTATTTCTACTGCAATTCTGTATCATCCAATGTTTTAAGGCCTGCAAAGGTAGGGAGGCAATGCCAAATCTACATTTCTGAATTTACATCTAAGCAGCATGAAGAACCTAGATGAGTCTGATTAATACGACTTCTTTTTTTTCTTTTTCCTGTCACTCTTTCAATGCCAGACTAAAATCCTGACTTCTTTGTTCATTTGAAATTCTGTATGCGTGTATGTGCATGCACTAGTTTTACCAAGCAGCTCAYTGTCTACCCAAACACCCTTTTTGTGCTATTTGCAAACATCTTCTGCATGATTTCAGCGCTTTCCTCTAAATCATTGAAAAGGTAAAAGTATTATTACAGAGATAGGATTGAAAAAAAATTATTTGTGTAGGGTGAGAACAATAAAATCTGGTATTTTCCACTATATACTGGGCTTTTAGAAATTAATTTAAAATGTGTGGCTTCTTGTTTTAGACCAATGCCAGGAGGAAGTTGTACAGATAACTTTCAGGAAAAAAACAGTGAATGGGACATTTCTGGCAGGTGCTATATAAACCAATACAGGAYGAGAACTGCTTCAAACCAACAATTTAGAGGTTGGTGGGAAGTGCCTGCAGGTGGGGTCCTTACACAGCCCCTAAGCAGAAGTGTGGTAACAACTGAGTGATCTGAATTACTTGGTACACTAAATCTATTTGAGGAAAATGTGCCTTACTAAACATGGTGCAAAAATATTCAGGTAGAAACCGGTAGGTAGCACCCATCAAGGGACAAGAGGAAATTAATTCTTTCCCCAACATCCCCCAGTAATTTGGAAAAACTCTGGACTCATAATGGATGGACTAGGTAGTGCAGCCTGTGTGTCATTCCTGCAAAAACAGACCTTGAGGCCACAGCATGAGGCAGGGGGGAATTCTAGCTGAATGTGTGACAGGAGGCATTCCCCGCAAGACAGTCAAGGTTTTTATGTGGGGGATGGGAGGAGAAAAACGATGAGGCTTTAGAAAACAGCCATGAAACAGATCTGAGAGCTGGACAAGTGGGCTGGACAATCTGAGAGCTTGGTTTGACAATTGGACAGAAAGTTATTTGAAGGCATTGAACCAATAAGAAGACTGAGAGGTGTCTTGATCAGAGAGCACAGAGATGCTTATTTTCAGTTCAGAACATGACAACATTTTGTGGAGCATCACATTTGTTTTTTACCTATTTTACCATTTTTAACTGATGCAGGTAGTACAGAAGCACAGTGTGACGGATGCTTTGTGAAGCCTAAGTAAAGCATCAGTTAAGTGCATAGCCTGAGTGTCAGTCTGATAGTTCTACACAACATAATTAATTGAAAATATTTCTCATAGTCTGTGGTCATACCTCTGACCACAGTGCATATAAACCCTGCAAGCATCTGGAGAAATTTAACAKGTATTAGAAACCTCTTTCCTCTATCTGAGAAACTTCAGCAGCAGGTTAGGTAAATTCAGATTAGGTTTTCATACAAATACCTAGCAGCAAGAATRTTCACACTGGCATTGACCAATTGTCTTTGGAACAAGCCTGAATGACTTTTTCAAACAGATGCCCCAGATGCTATTTGTTATTTGGTTTGTGTTAAGGCCCCGTAGAAGGTCAGACAAGAAAGTGGACCCCACATGCCATATGCTCAAGGCCATTTTTAATAGAGTATCTTTGATATGAGAAGAGGTTGAAACAGCTGAAACTCTTCAGCTTGAAAAAGAGAAGGCTCAGAGGAGATCTTATTGGTGTATATAAATATCTGATGAGAGGGAATGAAGAAAAGGAAGCCAGACTCTTCCAGGCCATGATAATTGATGGGAGTCTCCATCTATGGAGATAYTGAAGACCTGGCTGAACACCTTCCTAGACAACCTGCTTCAGTTGCTGCAGCTTGAGCAGGGGAATTGGGTTAGATGATCTCAAGAGGTCCCTTCCAACCTAAACATCTCTGTGATTCTGTCATCATAACACTGTCTCTGTTATACAGAGATCACATTGTCTTGGGCTTTTTACACGTATGAAGTACTTTTCTGCACTAAATATATTTATCATTTGGTTGAAGAATTAGAATTACCTGGACTAAGACACTGTATCTCCATAGGCTAGATCCCCCTCAGCTTCTCAGGTGGTTCAGAAGTATCTCGTGATGGTRTAAAGGATGTGAGCTTTTTGCTGCWATAATTAGAGATTCTTTTGAGGAATTACAGYTTCTCACAGTCAGAAGCTTGGAAACAATTCCTCTAGCAGGGATGRAGCATGGAAAGGATAGTAGAGGGAAGAACAGTTTTGAATAGGACTCTGCCTGCTGCCTTCAATACAGCACAGCCAAATGGTGAATGCATCCTGGCCAGGGCCCTGGTGACCTCCTCTTCAGTGCTTGTCAATCTGCAAGGGGAAAATGACACTTTAAAAGGAATCAGAAGTAGRTGCAGAGCACCCAGGCACACTCTACTCAGCAGTGACCCAAATTTGATCCTCACTTACCTTCCTAGCTAATCGCAGTGGCATGTCAAAGAAAGACCTGACAATGTCAGCTATTTTCTCAAGTATGGATTTTGTATTGTAATTAATGACTCCAAGGGCAGCAAGGGCCAGAGTCTGCAAACTGTTCTGGACTGGCTGCAGCTGGGGCTTCTTTCACAAGGAGCCCTGATCAAACCCACAGGCCCTAAAGAAACTCTACCCATATCCTCTGGATGATCTATTCATCCAAGCTGGCTCATTCACTTTAATGCTCTACTCTGAACCTGGACCATTTGCTCTCCCATGCCATGGGGGCCATGGATGGAAGCATGAATCTGTTCCACCTATGTTGCAGGTGACTTGAGTTGTGAAGTGGAAGGATACAATATTTGGGAGGATTTGGGTTGTTCTGGACTTTTTGGGTTTTTTTTTAATTGCAAAAGCTTATGGAAATATTTTGACTCCTTAAAGTGAACCCAGAACAAAGAATATACAGAATAGCATATCCTCCCACTCACAAAAGCAAGTTTTAGCATAGTAAATAGGAGAGAAATTAAGAATAATATAAAATAGAAGAATCATGTTGTAAATAATTCAATGCAAATAAAACATCATAATTAATAGATATTTGAAAAGTATATAACCATTGAATAATACTTAAAGTTGATGCAGCAAGAAGATTCTAAACTTTGGGCTAAATACCAGTAACAAGTCGCCAGCATACAAGGGTAGAAATTTTACCTAACTCAGGTTTGAGAATTTCAGTTATCTAAGAAGATTGAGAACAATTTTCTGTCAAGAMCTTGCATGTGACCATGAATTTGATACAGGAGAAACATTGTCTTGCAGAAAAGATTTTTTGATGTTTTTTCCACAAATATTGATATAACGTGTTCTTCAATTGACAAGCAGACATCTCTCCTTTTGTTCCACTCCACTTAATATGGCTTTAGCTTATCTAATATCAAAGGAAGATCTGTGCCTTTCACAGGTCTATTACATTTTAGGTTTGTTCTCTATATTCCACTTAAATTTTTCWCTCTGTAACACCTAAAAGAGGAAGGTGCCAGTTTGGAAATACTGTTGGCAGGATGGATCCATGTAGTGGGTTCTGAGATGCCCTTGCTGTCTGGAATTTCATAAGCCTTGTTGGCTGGGCAGCAAACAKGAGGGCTTCAAAGCAAAATTGTGAACATACTTGTTCTGCCCAGCCTTCCATTTATCCCCTCCCATGCAAGCACTTGTTCACTGTTGTACTCTCTATGGACTGTATTAAATTTACTGCTGTTGACTCTCGCACCAAGMCAAAGCCTTTGCAGAAAATTAGGGCTAATGACTTGGCACTTCTGAATTGGATAAGATTTAGAAATGCAGTCTAGGAGAGAGGGAAGAGGAACTTTCTGACAAATAGTCCCAGACTCCTGTAGAAATCCAGCCTCGTTGTAGATTTCCCAGGTTTAAATAATTGTTTTTTTTCCAAATTTCTTTATTTTGAWCAATGACTGGATTTAGCAGCAGTGGGGTTCCTTTGCAGAAGAGAGATGTGGACATACTGGAACAAATYCAGACTGTGAAGACAGTTAAGATATGGGAGTATCTCTCATAGAGGGAGATGCTAACACAGCTGGGACTTGATCAGCCTCAAGAAGAGAAGGCTTGGGATCATCTGGTCGATGCATATGAACACCTGCAGAAACACACAACCAGGTGTTTCACTGTATCAGATGATACTGAGTGACAGAACAAGAGGCAGTGGGCCTGAAACAGAATTTCTATTTAAGCATAATTCAGAATCTTTTTTACCATGAAGGTGATTGAGCACTGGAACAGGTTACCCACAGCAGCTTTGGAGTCTCCARCCTTGAAGATATTTAAAACTGGGCTAGTTAACCCTCCTCTGAGCAGGACGTTGCAGTAAATGGTCTCCAGAAGTACATTCTGGCATTGACCATCCTTTGACTCTGGTTCTGTAACCTTGCTCCAAGGCCAAGAGGAACTCCTGGGCCCAAAGATCCTTGCAGAGAGCACAAGGAGGTAGACAGGGAGRAAGTGCTGCCACAGAGGCCTTAAAATGCTGCCTTGTATCTGGCCGGGGAAAGTGAAAAAACACTTCTCTGAAATGGGCCTGAAGCAKCTGGCTATAGCTCAAAATGCCATTGATGACCTTGGTTACTTCCTGTACAAGTTACTTGGCTGCACAGATGTGTGACTTTKGGTCAGAAATGTCAGCAGGCATGTGAGATACTGAGCTCCCTTTGTCTTCCTCAGGGCACTCTGCCTTTTCTCACRTGCTAGGTGTGCCTCTGCCTAAGGGACAGGTCTGCTACCTCAAGGACTTTCTCCAGTAAGCAGYAGAGGTGGAATTCTGAGTAGAGAGATGAGGTCTTGCTGCAGTAGGCTAAGAAGAACAAGGGGAGGTGACTGGGTCACACTTGAAAATCTGGGATTCTGCTAATGTTTAGCCTGTTGTCTAATACTAGGCAAAAGGATTAGAGGGCTGGAGGAGGTTTCCTTCAAAAATGAGACCTTTTCTGTGATGGCTTTGCCCAGAGATGTGCTGTATAAAAGTGCAAATTCAACTTAGGAAACAGCAGCAAGAATGCTCAGGCCACAAGTGGCAGAAATATGTCCTGCCATGGCACGGTTTGTGTCACATGTCTGACCTGGCTTTCTCTGGGTGTGCTGTGATGTTCCTGACTCTGGCTGTGGTGTCTCTGCAGCACTTAGCGATGGCCCAGAGCTCAGCTGTGATTGCAGMAGTGTCAGACAGAGCAGCACCAACCAAGCTGGAGGAGCTCCTGGAGATCACCGCTCAGAGCCTGGTGCGTGCTGAGGTGGCGGAGCACTACGAGGTCATCCGGGAGCTGGGCAGGGGCAAGTATGGCCACGTGATGCTAGTGACCCACAGGCAGAGAGGTAAGGAACTGGCTGTGCCCTGTCAAATTCTGTGCCTTGTCTCCTCTCCACTCACCTGGGCMCCAGGCATGGGGTGGGCTGGTGGCATGTCGAGCCAGGCACCAGGAATGGCAGGGAGGATTCCCAGKGTGACCAGCAGGACCAGGACCTCTCCAGTCAGGAACCATCCCATTACATCCAGCCAGGGACCAGGTGATGCCAGGGGACAGCCCAGAACATCYGGAAAGATTATAGTGATAAGACAAGGTACAAGGTCGAGCTGGRAAGTTAATCTACAAGTCAGGATCAGGAGAGATCACAGATATGTACCAGCTTGCATGTGATATAGATGGAAACAGCAGTCCCACCACAAGCCTCAGTCAAGGAGCCCCAATCCTGAGCTGAAGTGGTGCCCTAAGGCCCATGGACAGAGGGTGTGAATGAAGGTCCTGGGTTGGCCATATGAATACCCTGACACTGCTCTTCCCCAGTAGTCTCAGCTCAGACTGATGGACCCATGTATCCTGAATGTCTCTACTCTGCCCAGGGCTTCTGTGCATGCCCAGGGCTCAAAACTCACACCAGTGGCAGTGCCTGTTCTCAGACCTGGTACCCACACAAATTTTGGACTAGAGACCTCCCTGTGGCTGTGGCTGCCTAGATCTGTGGCTGCTCTGTCTTGCCTCGRTGTGGCTTTCAGARAAGTCAAACYCACTCTTCCCATCGGCAGGGACTCCTATGGCTCTCAAGCTGCTACCCAAAGCCAGTACTAAGCTGCACACCTTTCTGTATGAGTATTGTGTWGCACTGTCCCTCGCCACCCACCCTGCCATCATCGGCATGTTTGGAATTGCCATCGAGTCCAGCCAGTACTACGGTTTCCTCTATGAACCAGCGCTGCACAAAGACCTCATCTCTATCATCAAACCCCGGGTGAGTGTTGCTACGAGGCCATGGGGACTGGGCTGGAGCATCTGGCCCCTCTGAAGGCTGGCTGGGCCAGAGGGAGGGAGATAAAAGCTGTAGGTCTCTTTGCGGTCTGCAGCACTGAAGCTGCCTCGGGCTGGCAAGGTGAGGAATGCAGAAGTCTTTCCCAGAGCGGAGCATTCTGAGGAGAGCCCGGCTGTCAGGGCTGCCGAGGTGCCCGTGTGTGCCACCCCGCGCATCTCTCTCCCCGTGCAGGACGGGATCCCGGAGCCGGCCGCCAAGCAGTGTGCCAAGCAGCTGGTGAGCGCGCTGGAGTTCATCCACAGCCGSGGGCTGGTGTACCGCGACATCAAGCCCGAGAACGTGCTGCTCTTCGACCCCGACTGCCGCCTCGTCAAACTCACYGACTTCGGCCTCACGCGGCCCAAGGGCACCAAGCTCAAGCTGGTGGCGGGGGTGATCCCCTACACCGCCCCCGAGCTGAGCAACACAGCTGATGCCCAGGGGGTGCCCATCGACGCCAGCATGGATGCCTGGGCCTTCGGGGTGCTGCTCTTCTGCCTCCTGACCGGCTACTTCCCCTGGGAGCAGAGCCTGCCGGAGGACCCTTTCTTTGAGGACTTCATGCAGTGGCAGGAGACGGGCCTAGAGAAGGACGTGCCGCGGCACTGGARGCGGCTGACGGCCGAGGCCGCGGGCATGCTGCGGAGCCTGCTGGCTCTGGACCCCGCCAAGCGCGGCCCCGTCAGCGGCGTGCTGCGCTATGTTGGCTGCCCGTGGCGCCTGGAGGGCGGCCGCGGTGAGGAGGCTGCCGTGAAGTCCTAGAGCCTGCTCCCCGCGGCAGGCGGCAAGGAGGGCCTCAGCCTGCAAGGGGCACCATGGTGGTCCGGATGGCCCAGAGACCAGCTTCTCTGCAGCGCTGTCGCTGCCATGGTCCTCACCCCGTGACTCAGTGCTGCCCAGGGCCGCCTCCTTGTGGCTTGAAAGCACCTTTCTCTTGGAAATGACTGTGTGTGAAGCATCCACTTGTTTCCTAGCCTCAGGAACTCCAGGGAGTTATTTTAGGCTGATGCACCTGCGGTGTCTCAAAATAGAGCAAAATACGTACTTTTGTGTTTGTATGTGGCTCATATTATGGTTTTCCCTCATAATAAATGCCTSTTGGGACACACTTGCTGTTGGAAAGCAGGGAGCGTGTCAGAACTCGCAGCTATCTCAGGAGGAGCTGTCCAAGGCAGGGGCCGCCTCTGRAKGCTGCCTGTGCCTCCACCTGGAGGGTGGCTTTAGGGCTGGTGGGGTGACGGGGCTGGGGACACCCCAGCACGTGGCCATGGATGATGGCTGAGCAATGGTTATGGTGTTGAGGCCAGCCCAAACACATCTCTTCTCTTGTACTGTCTTCAGGTCCTAAGACAACGTCCTTCAGGCACTTTTAGATGCCTGGTTACCCCTCCCGAAGACCTTCCTTCTCCCCTTTCCTGTCACTTCTTTACCCTTCCCTAGACACACATCTCTTCTAATGCCCCAATATCCTCCTTGGTGCACATTTTAATCCTGAAAAGGAGTAACAAAGAGGGAATTAGGGGTTAGAAGCCCTTTTTACTTTTCTACTTATTTTCAATCCCCAGGATTTTGCTGTTGGTAATAMTACCTTCCTCCACTTAAACCTGGTCTTTTGCTGAAAACATTCACAGCTTGTTTTTCACTCTCAAGGGCTTCATAACTTCTCAAAATGCAGTATCCCAGCACTATACTTTCTAGCATTTCAGCTTTTTTTCATGTCAGATGCTTTTCTGCACACATTCTTTCTTCTGTACTGGAGGTTGCTCCAGCTCTTTTTTCCCAGCTTCTTCTCACCCACTGGCATTTTAGCATTATTTAACTTCTCTACTAACACTACCCATCACCTGGTAAACACCTTTTGCTCACTCCTCTCTTAGCAACACCACCTCTGTACTACTATTTTGTGCTGTTCCTGCTCATTTCATCACTTAGGCCTTGAGTCTTCCTACCATACCAAACAGCATTATGCTCACACTGTCCAAGATACAGTTTTCTTCTGCTTACTTCCATCTCTTAGAATCTTTCATTACTTGAAATCATAATAAATGCTGCTCAACTCCAGCCTGCTGAGATTTGGCTTTAATTACTTCTTAATTACTGTAGGAATAGGAGAGGAATGTTAAGGTGCCAACCCAGTTAGTGTATTTAAAATAGAGAAGCCTTAAGACCAATGGATCTAAAGGCCAGGTAACTGGCAACTACCCAGTGAAAAATAATGGAAAATTGTTACAGGTGCTTGCTAATGGAGAATTACAGAGCAGGAATGTGGCTTTTTGGAATGAGACATTCAATTTCATAATAAAGTCTTGTTTGATATAGTAAATTCAGAGTGCTATGGTACAGAGTTTTTGTAAGGCATGGTCTATTGATAAAAAGAGAATTATGATATGTTGTAYTGGTTCAGAAGTTACACTATGCAAAGTCCATGAAATATAGATTAAGTGGATTGAGAACTTTCAACAGGCAGAAGAATGCTCTGTTTAGTTTATGCAGGAATCATTTGTTAAATGAAAATTGGTTAACATTTCCAACCATGATTTTAAGGAAAATACAAAGCAGGTAAAACCCTACAGGTGACACAAGCAAGAGGAACAGACTACTCAAAGAGATCTGGATAACTTGATAACTTAAGTATATTCAAGCAAAATACATTTTCTTACAGGCAGGAGAAACATAGTTAGGTAGGAACACACAGGAATAAAAGCCATCCTTACAAAAGGTCTCCAAAAAACTTGCTGAGTCACAGGGGATACACAAGATTACATGTGTTCTTACTGTGTTGTCCTGTTAAAAAAGGCAAATGGGCTCCTTGCCTGGCTAAAAAGTGGCAGAGAGTAGGGATGGTCARATCTTCAGCAAAAATGGCTAACAAGATTCCTGCTGCCTAAATATGAGTGTGGGAAGTTGGAGTGAATGATCAGTATTTGATACCTCCTGGGTATGGTGTCACAATTACAGGCAAGCTGGAAAACTGGAGACAGCCCAGAAAAAAAGCCATGGTGGGACCACGGTTTGAGGCTGTAAGAAAGCCTTAAAGAAGMTAACAAGCTAAAGGATATAAAATAGGAAGACTGCATGGTGAATTGATTATGATATAGAAGAAAATACCACATGTTAATGACCTATTTTAATTAAAGAAAGATCCAAGAGCAATTGTGAGAGGTTGAAGCAAACACTCCAGCAGTGAGGTTCTTGCCTACTGAAAGAAATCATCGAATGAGCAGAGGCTGAGGGAATGTTCAGCCTGGAGAGAAGAGTCAGGGTGGATCTTATACGTCTTTACACTTCCAGGCACAAGTATAAATTGTGAGAGGGGAGGCATTTAAACAAAAGAAAAGTGGCTTTATGGTAATGGTGGCCAAACTTTGTAATATTGATTGTGTGTCTATGGTTTTGGAGACATGTAAAGGATGATTGGGCAAGGCTCTGGTAAACTTTCATTAGCTGTCTCTCTTTTGAGAAGGAAATTGGTGTAGGCAATCTTCCTCCATCCTGTCTGGTATTAACCATGCTGTGATTCCACAACATTTTTTATTTTGAAGACACTCTGTGTTATTGTTAAGGATGTTTAGGGCACCCAAATGTCTCTCATTTGGAATTGCTCATCACGGTCTCTGCTAAACTGAGTGTGCCAAATGCAAAACTGGCTTGACAAGAAAGGGTWAGCAAGATTTTAGGTTTTATTCCAAATTAAAGTAAACCTGAACTGATGGAACACTGACATTTTTGGGGAAACAGATCAAGCTGCCCCACGCCATCAGGACCCAGGCTGTTTTTTTGCAGGAGCCAATGATGCCAATGAGGATCAGGGATTCAGTGCTGCCTGACAAAGGCAGTGTGACAGGCTAATGGCAGTGAGAAGTGGCAATGACCAGGATTGCTTCTCTGTCTCCTTTGTCACAGAGCCTTGAGACTTTGGTAGAAGRGGTTTCTGCTGCCAGGAAGTTGTATGATGCATAGTGAAGTGATGAAATCATCACTGTGACTGCATCATGCTTGTGATGGTGGTGGGGACAGGGCTGCAATGAAGCAAGCACAGATTTGAGCRCAGTGGCAAAAAGCCCTGCCCTGAGCCAAGTCCCCAACTCAGGCTGCTTTTCTCAGTAGTTTGTTCATAATTGCAGCTGGATTTCTTAAATCAATGAATAAACAGACCTGGCAAAGACTATCCCCRGGGAATCTGGAAAGGGATCTGGTTGCCCCCATCAKCCCCRGAGCAGCTGTTGGGAGAGGCTGAATGGAAGGGAGCTGTGTGCAAAYAYGCYGGCCCTTTGCACACGCAGCCTCTGGCTGCAGGAGGGCTGGCTAGGTGCCCAGCTCTGTAAAGGGCAACATTGCAGCTAATGTGGGCACGAGAGATGAGCTGGATCTRGTGTCATCCCCAAAGGGGCATCAGGTGGCTCTGAAGAGGAGGGAAAAACGTGGTACTTTGCTCCTCTCTGGGATGGGATGGAATGACAAGATAAATTGGGTAATTACTGAGCTCACCCCACCATGTGAGTTCTGGCTGCAGGTCCAAGAAGTGTGACTCCAGGCCCTGGTGCCCTGATGCCTGCAGCACACTGCATGTATGGGCTGGGAGCATGGATCCCATGCCTTTTGGTGGGATGTATGATCTATATTTCTGGATCCCCTTGTGTACTTCACTATGGATTCTTTTTCCACTTCTGCACTGTACAGTCCATGTGGCTCCTCAATAGCTGCATTCAGCAGCAGCCTGGGGAATGTGATGCAGATCAGAGGCTACAGGATGTAGGGAAAGTATGGGCCAGCACTGCAGGCAGAAAGGTGGTGGGCTGAGCCTGGATCTGTTAACTGAACAGATAGTTTGAGTGTAACTCTTCTCCCAGTTAGGAGTTGTTAGGAAGAAGTAAGAGGGAAAGCTGTTTGCTAGACAGAGATGTGAAAATTCAGGCTGATTTGAAAGTGATGATCCAAGYCGTGATAATGGTTAAGCAGTGCCCCAGATGAGTCATCTCAGAATTAAAATACTGAATGCTAAAGAGAGACTGTAGGCAAATTATTTGGGCTGACACAGGTCAGCAGTGTCCCCAACGTAGAGACTGTGTTGTGAGGCTGGCTGAATTCAGGACAAAAGTTAGGGTAGGACCAAATTGCAAAGTGGAGTCAATGTCATCTCCTCTTTCTACAGGAAGAATAATGGAAGTCACTCTGTTGGGAGCTGGAACAGTTACTAAAGGCAGGGTAGAGACCCAGCCTTCAGGGATATAGCAGTTAGGYTTCTGGAGTAATTTCTAGAAGCTTGCATGTAACTTTCCTTCTGCTTTGTCAACTCCAACTCCATCCCTTCCCACTTAAACCACCTTAAATATCATTACTGTGACTGAATCAATTTCTTAAGAAGGGTGCTATTCCCCAGCATTCCCTGAACAAGACCACATRCTGACCACTCTGTGTGACCCTTCTCACTCTGCACACAAGTGTCAGGTCTTGAGWCTGCAAAAGGACTGAGCACCAAATACAAAAAATGAGTGGGGGAAGCATCTCAGGCCAGGGGCAGATGCAGGACTGCATGAAGTGTGAGCCTAACTCCTCCCACTCTGCTTGTTCTTGACTTTTGACTTTYACTTCAAAGGCAAAGCAGGCCAGAGCTTTGTTAAAAACCATAAAACATGGCCCTGTTCTGAGCACAGGAATAGGAAGATAAAGTAGCTAGGGAATAAAAATGGTGCTGTTACCTTTCATTCTTACTCATGTAGGAGCATGTTGGTGACAACTGCAACCCAGCTGATGTCTTCTAGAGCTTCCTGTAGCTGAGAAGCCATGAGAAATCATAAAATGCCATTGTCATGCCAAAGAATTGCAGGACTGGAAGTGACTGGAGCACAAGATATCTGGTCCCTGACAGGGAGTTTCAGCTTTTAGTCTTTTTTTACCTCTATCCTGCATACCTGGGTGGAGATGCAGAAACCAGAGGGAAATACCTTATACAGGAGGATCAAAGAAACTGCCTTGGTGTTTTACACATCCTATAGCTTGCACAGTACCTTGCTACCCATACTGTAATTTTAGTTCCCCTTGTGCTGTGCTGTGCTATCTGTGTTGCTGCTGACCACAAGAAGAGGAGGGACCACTTCTAAATCCCCTAATGGCCGGTATCAGCCAGCATCCTAGACTTCCCTACTTAGGATGCACTGAGGTCTGACAGCCAGGCACACCAGCCAATAATCTGGGCTTGCCCATATACAGGTCTGCCTGTTGCTGTGGTGCATTTGTTTTCTTTCCCCTGGGCTGACAGGCAGCTGGGCATGTTTATAAGGCCTGTGCCTTGGCTCAGCTTTGTGCAAGAGAGGGAGGAAGGGGGATTTGGCCTGGCCCAGGGTGGTGACAGAAGGCGGTCACGGCTGTCACACTGACTAATTGCACTTGTAACCCTCTTTGCTGTTTACAAGCTGCCCCCCACCAAGGACTCGTGTCTCTGGCTGGCACCTGTGTCKCAGGGTAGGCTCACAGAAGGCTCCAGCTTCCTTGGTAGCCACCTTCTGTGTGCTAACTCAGAGTGCAGCTTCCACCTGTRCTTTGCTGACATATTTCTTAGGGGATAGCAGGAAAAATGATTCATGACTGAACAGATTTATTTAAGTGAGGTGCTCAGGAGAAAAGTTATCTTACTAGTGGTAAAACACTATTTTTTAAGTGTGTATCTCACATCTAGACATACAGAGCTGACTTCAAGCAAAGCAGTCCTATTACCATGATTAGAGCTGGTGCAGATGTCTTCAAACCACTGCTTGAACAGTCCTGTGTCCTTGAGCCCAGTGTTGCCCAGTACCTGGCACAGCTGGTTGTCTTCCCTTCCACTGGCAGAAGTAGACCATGGAAGCAGAGCAAATATAGAAATGTCCAGGTATTGGTTGACATCTGCTGAATCTGCTCTTTCCAAATTCAGGTAGAGAAAAAGTGGCAGCTTTCACATCCCCTTGTTCTGTCACCAACAGTTGTTGCAGCTGACATTTGCTTTGAGATATTATTTTATCTTCCTCTTCAGCACAGTAAATCTCACAGAGATTGCCAAATGCAGAGCTAAYTCACAATTGTCTTCCCTAGGGGCATCCTGGACAGGCTTAACTCCTGACAATTCCTCCAGCAGAGCCTCTCTCTGCTTTGCCCAGCATGCCTTTCTGCAGCTGCTTTCTGACTTTTGGCTTCTGAGCCCTCTTGGAAGAAACCAAAACACATTTAATTGTTGATACCTTTATGACTGATAAGCCCTTTGTTGCCTACAGCTCCATTCCCTGAGGTGTGGATTTGTTTACCTGTCCAAAGAAGTGAGCAAGATGAACAAATGGTAGACCTCCATGCCTTTCAACTGGAGCATACAGATGATGTGCAGGAATTTTGCAGTACACCAGATTTACATGATGGATCAAATTAGAGACAGACACACRCCTGTCCTAGTCCAGGACTCAGTGCTGTTGCCACACATATCATGGAGGCATGATAGGAATAGCTGTGCTGTCCTCAGAGGTAAAGATTGTCCCAGGTGAGTGGTGACAGCTGCTCCATGGATATGARGCTTTGGTAAAATTACAGTGCTCACGCTGCTGTGGACTAACATCTCTTGCACTGAAAGAAAGGAAGTTAYCAGGAACTCCTTTCCTCCTTCAACTCTGAGGAACGTTCAGGGATTTTCCCTTTCTTGCCTTTTTTTCAATCTTTCTCACTCTTTCAGCCCTGTTTCTATATCACTTGCCCATCCACTTTTTTCCCTTGCTGKGGTCATCCTGGTGCAAGAGAAATATCCCTTTATACCAAGTATTCTCAAGAAGCAGCACAGGGCACTCCCTGTACAGCTCAGTGGCTCCTTTCACTGATTTGGGAGAGGTGCCACTTGTTTGGATCAGTTCACCTCCTTGCACCACTGATCTGGRGACTGTAGCAAGAAGCAGCATGCACTCATGTCCTCAGGTTCCCCTCTCTCACATCCATACTGCTCAGAGTGCTTCAGAGAAGGCTTCAGTGCCTTTATCCCATCAGGACTGTTTATCCTTCAGCTGGAAACGTAAGAGGACACTTGCACAAAGAGCAGCTGCTGTTTGGRTGCTGCTGGCAGTGGGGTAGGAGGGAACTTCAGCAGGCAACTTGGGCGGCTTCTATTCCCAGCACCGGAGTAGGTGAGTGCAGAGGGAAGCTGGACCTCYTGGTGATTCTCTGCATGTCTTTGAAGGTGTCCATTGCCAATCTCTGTTWGAGTTTACTGTTGCTGGGCTGCCCCAGGAGCTGCTGAACTGATTGGTCTCTTCTGTACTGCTCCATAGTGGAAATCTGGGGATAATGTGGGAGCCATCATAGGCAGCCATTCTGCCCTACCCCTGAGCAGCCTGCCACCCTCCCACTGGTTCCTGGCTACACAAGGGCATGTCAGGAATTGGATAGGGCTGGCAGAGACCTGGCTGTAATAGGATGCCCCTGTCCTTTCCTTTCTTTCTGTGACAGGAGAGAGATGAGTTTATGGCATGTGGTGTGCGGGGGCTGCCAAGTGGCACTGGTGGAAGGAATGGTGGCATCTCAAGAGGGTAGCTTGGCACCACCACCACAAACCTGTTTGGTTCCAGTGGAAACCTTGCTGATAAGCAGTTTGGATACAAAGCAAAGTCTTGAGCTGCAATGTGGGTCACCCATCAGGCTGGAAACAATATTTTAGTAATCCTGTCTCCAGGCCTCATTAATCATTAGACACATCACTGTTCTTCCAGAGTTAGGCAGAGAATTGCAAGTCCTGACCCTGACTGCTCATTTCCYTTCTTACCTCATGTTAGGGAAAGTAAGGGCAATAATGTCTGTATGGACCCAGGTCCCGTTTCCTGTGTTTCCAGTTTTTGGCATGGCTACTCATTTTGCCAAGCTCTGATACAGATTTTGTTGTTGTTCTTTAGTGGCTCTTGGGACTGTTTTCATCTTGCTAGTAAGTAGAGGATGGCTGGGTATCATCCTTATGTTAGAATTATGTTAGAATGTGCAGGGGAGAGTAACAGGTCAGGACCAATGCTCAGGTTGGATTACGCTGGATTTCGCATACTTGCTTCTAAATTTTCAGTTTCTTCTTAAGGTTTGAGGAAAATGACATGAGGAAATTGCTATTTTCCCRTAGGTGATACTAATTAGATGGTAAAGAAAAAGAAAGAGAAATTAGAAACTCTTTGGTAGAGGAGAGGAACCTTTCCTTACCAAGAGCAAAACCAGAGCATTTGCAAAGCTGGCTCACTTTAAATTCAATAGTGTTCCACTGGTTTTTTTGTTTTTTGTTTTTTGTTTTTTTTTTCCCCAGCCCTTCCCTTTATTCTGGGGTCTTATGAGATACTGGAAGAAATTTCTATGCTGTCCACAAAGCTGTTGCTTTGCAAATCTCCCTCATTAGCCTTAGCTTCATTGTCTTYGTGATTTAAGCATGTATTTACTTCAGAGATAAATCTGGTCATCATTTCATGGACATAATTTTCTTGCAATTAGGAGGGAAGGACTACTACCTGGCAGGCTGCAGACAAGGGAAGAGCTTATATAGACACATATTGCTTACATTAGAGGAGCAAATCTCACCATTCTGTATAGCTTGTCAGGCAAGCACCAGCTCACCTGTCATAGTTGGGCAGTCACTAAAGCWGACAATTCTTTKCCTGTATCATGGGGCTGAAAAGAAGCATTTAAAAACAGAAAATCAGGCAATACATGTCTTGAGACAGACTTCACAGCTTCAGACAGGAATTTATTGGATTTTCTTCACACTCACACATTTTCTTTCCTTATAGTGCTGTCACACTATAAGGACAAGGCTAGTGATATGGGAATAACTGAGAACAGGTGCTGAGAAAGGGGTTTATGGCCTTCTAAAACCTTCTCAGTTTTCAGGCCTACAGTTTTGCCCCAAGATTTAGTTATGTTATTATACATGTTTACTGTAGGTGAGTAAATTGAACACTAGAAAAAATCAGCATTAGATTAGGAGGTGGTAAACTGTGGTATCTTGTAAACTGGGGTATGTGTAAATTATTTCCTGCACATCCTTTCTGTATCCCTCTTCCCTGAGGGAGCCTGGGTGTGCACTGTTTCTGGTCACTCAGGTCCTAATTTCCACAGAAATGCCAGCACACAGAGCAGAAGCCAACAGGACCAGGTCTCTGATGTGGACAATCAGGACACCAAATCTGCTGAATTACCCTCTGTGTGSTTGACAAGACCTCTGCTGTCTCATCTGTGGCACTACTTAAACCTTCATAGGAGCTGGCCCAACTTCCTTTAATGRCCTGGAGCAGAGACTAAGGCTCAGATCTGGAAGAAAGRATTATACTCCCAYGCTAACTACCAATGGTGTGTGGTCCTGTCCCCATTCTGCCTTGTCTGCAGAGTAATGTCTTGGAGCAAGGTATGATCTGCTTTTTTGCATTACCTTAAAGGGACTGTTTCACTACAGGAATTCTCACTGCCACATCTCAGTCCCTTGGATGCTCACACTGCTGCATTGCAGTAGCTGAAGCTTCCAGTGCTGGGAGCATGCCAAGGATTTATACCCATAGCCACTATAACTCCTGCCTCAGGAATCTAGATTTGCCTGGGACTTAGTAACATGACCTGTTTTCCACCAGCTCTAAAGTGCTCCCTCCAGAACTAAGTTTCATCTTCTCTCATACTTAGTTTCAGCCAAGGAATTAAATCACTGCAACAGTCTCTGAACTTTGTTGTCCCTGTTAACTTCTGCACTTCTACTCAAAAGCATTAATATTMACTTCTCAGTTTTGGAATAGTTACATCCTCTGTTCTCTGCTCTTCCCAAACAATCAGTAGCAGGAGGTTACATACTTTCTATGTTAGCAAAAGAGATGAAATTGCTGCAAACTTTCCTTTGTCAAGGAAAAGAAGGCAAGGCTGTGATGATCTGTACATATCCTGGGCATTTGCATGATCCCTGCATGAAATAGTGAGAGAGAGAGCTCGACCCAGATCCTGGGGAGTCAGAAATGGAGCTCCCATGGGATTTGTAGCAGTAGGAATGAGTCAATGTAGCTGAAAAGAAATGCAGCATAGCAAGTGCTAAGAGGATGTACCATTGCAACCTTGTGTTGAAGTTACTCAGCTAAGGATGCTTCCTAARTGGATTTTCAGTCATTTCAGTCACTCCTTCTTCCCCACTGCTCACTGTGCATCACCTTTTGTCCCCCTGTGCCCACTCCCAGTCACTAGCACTTGCACTCACTTAACCTTAACTATTAGTGCTGCCCTTAAACCAAAGGCAGTGCTGGGAAGTTGCCTTTCCCAGCCTTTGGCCTTCCTCCAATTACAGCGGACGCGTTAACGAGAAGCTCTCATATCAAACTGTCTAGTCAAGGCACTTGCAAAATGCCAGCCAGCACAGTAGCTGGGTGTGGAAAACAGAAACCAGCTAACGTCAGCTCAGAGCAAGACTCAAATTCAAAGAGCAGCAGAGAGCAGGGAGAATCCATGGCCACTGAGGATGAGCACATCAAGACATGCTTCAAAGGTCCTCGGAGAAGCGTTATTTTCATGGAAAACCCAGCTGAGGGTGGGGACCATCAGCTCCTGCCAGTGGGTTTTGGGTTCACACACCTGGGAGCAGGCAGCTGGGGAGTCAGTGGTGCACACATGGGGGAATGGTCAGGAGATTGCAGAGCACTTCTCACTTGTRAGCTGGGTGATGAGAGTGGTCAGTGAGTGATGAGTACCAGCAGCTGGTAGGGAATTTCACCACGAGACAGTTCAGTTTAGAGAGTGAGAACTCAGCAATTTTAATGTTGGGCAGTTTTTTAATTATACTCTGAGAACTAGGTGCCATAAGGCACATAAATCAAATCTTGAAACTGAGACAGTGTGAGACCCTGAGATCAGAGCAGCTGAGGTGACACCAGATAGTTCCCTGTGTACATGGGCTCTGTYTGTGCCAGCAGGGAAACCACCCCCTCATGATCTGGAGTGAAAAGATAAATGACATTTTTAGGAATCAGCCTGGTTACTTAYGAGTTTTAGAGAAACAGATGATTTTCTTCACATGGTATAAAAAGGCACCATACTGCATCAGAAATCACAAAATCTTAAWTTCAAATCAGATTTTAAAATATTTATTTCTTTTTCTTTTAAAACCAAATAATTTCAAATTAAATGTGAATTCAAGGAAATCTTTTCAAGACTGTTCATTTAATATCCAACTAATCAAAATACTTAAAGAGGGAAAACAATGTTGCTTCAGTGGCATTTCTGTAAATTTTAATGAGTTAAAGTTTTTGTGTTATTAAACTTCTACAAGATCGACCCAAATATAAAAATWWGKTTTTTTCTCMCAGAARTTAGGCTATGGGCAGGATGTACTCYTCCTGTAACTTTGGACTGTGTTTCAGGAAAAGAGGTACATCTAAAAGTTTTAGATGTACCTCTTTAAAAGTCATAGATAGCTTCATGGTTTTGACAATTGCCTTGAGAGAGAGAGTGAGAATCAGAAACAATCTGCCAGTTCACCAGTGTTAGCCAGTTACTCCTTGCTCTTTACTATCAGTTAGTTTTATGTATAGCACAAAGTTTGAAGAGTTTGTCTCAACATAGTTATACTTCCACATTAACTTCCATAAACCAACAGTTTAACCTAATCCAATATCCTGTCTCTTGAAAAAAGAGTTATAAGAACAGGGCAAGCATACAGTCMCTATTCCTCAAAGACACTTCCCAGCTTTCAGCAGATTTTGACTTAGGAGGAGTCTGCAGATTGGTGGAGATTTKAAGTAACAGTCCTTAACAGATTTTTTTCTCCCCCATGGATTTGAGGATGACACTACATATTGCAGTCCAGGGAAGGTAATATATCATCCTTGGCAGCACAGCTGGTTCATGCAGAGGAGGAAGTTCCTCATTGCTGCTCCCTCTTTGGCCACTGCATTGGAATACTTTGATGATACTGAAGAAATCATTATCTTTTCCTGTAAAAAAACACTGTACCCCATTATGGGCCCTACTTCAAACAGAAAAAGAGTTAGAATCCTCACCAAGTGTTTCAAATCCTGTGTTACTCATCTGCTTGACTTTTCTAGGCAGGAGAGAGCACTTCTACTAATATCCCATCCCTCAGAGCTGTCTTTAGTAGTCCATGATAGCATTACTCACACTGGCATCTATTTTCCTAATTCCAGTATATTTCTTTACATCCTTACTAAAGTTCCAAGTGCTCACCATTCCCTGTGATCAAGTCATCTGATTGTGCTGTTTTCCTTGATGTTTCCCATCTTTCCTTTACTCACTCTACTTTTGCTTGAACAGACCTTCTTGTACACTGCAGGAGAGCTGCCCCTGCCAAAGAGTAACAACTCCTTCAATGGCTGTCTGAAATTTTCTTTCCAGCCTTCCAGCCACTGTTCTCTTCCAGAGCTCCTTGGCTCCAGTGTACCCAAACAAAGAAAAAGCAGAGCAGGTTCAGTCACAGTGACCAGGGTCASTGAAAAGTCAAGATCACCACACAAGTCCAACTTGATAAGGCAAGACTGAGCACAAGCCAGAAAGTCAAAYCAGCATCAGTATCAAGGCACAGTCCTAGCTGAGACATAGCTCAGGCAAGRAGCAAGGGCATGGGCTGAGCTTAAATGCAGCTCTGGATCAGAAGAGGGAGAGCTTCTCCCCAGCTCTCTCTCACCCCCAGAATTTTCCCATGTTCAGGAAGCACAAGTGAGAGATCAGAGGGGGAAAGGACATCAGGCTTGGGAATGCAGCAGGAGAAACCAGCCGACAAGGCTGGGAAAAGGCACAGGGTGACAGGGCAACTAGAAGTAGCAGGACATACAGGCAGGGCCAGGTTAAGAGTCCTAGGAAGATGTGAAAACTTTAATCTAAGAGGACACATGGAACTTAATAATGAAATTAGCACAAGTAACTGAGCTCTTGAGGGGAAGTTGGAAAGATTTAATGTCTTGCTGATGAAATCCACGTGCCATGTCAATGCTGCAGGGAGAAAGCTGCTGGCTGCCTCAGCCTGCTTTAAAAAACCCATGTGGAGTCTGCTAGGGCAGTGATGGGTGGATGTTGCCCTCCCATGGTGAACCCTGCATTTTCCCAGGAGTCGTGGAGCAGCACATGAACAGYAGGGCTCATGGGCCTCATTTCCACACACACCACCAGGGCAGGCTTTTAGTTTCCAGTGGTTACAAGTGCACAATGATTAATTTGAACATCAGTGTTTGCCTCTCCCAACCCTGTCATTATTCAGATGTTTCCTGTTTTGTTTGACCAGAGCCAGACAGCACACAAATTATCAATATGGATATTCCCACTGTTCTTCAAAGCACAAATTTAATTACTCCTGCTGTGAAAGTGTACCAGTTTGAGCTGCAGTTGTTTCCRTAATTTGGCTTAGTAGTTCCAGTTGCATGTTGCATGCTGTGATGAAAGCCATTTGTCCTCCAGCTGCCTCTATGCAGCATTGACAGTGCTAATGCCAGACATTTGTTATACTGAAGTACAAAGCCCTGAAAAAATTACCAACTTCAATTTCTTCCAATTTTATGCAAGTTCCATTACCAAGCTTCAGACTTCCATATGAACATCTAGTTAAACATTAGTATTTATATATAGAGAGCACAAAATGGTTATTTCCTCAAGACAGATCAGTTAAGCCATAATTTCAGTTTTCAAATTAATCTGTCCTGCATTTCTAGGTGTTTTGTATTAAGCAGCWGTTTAGTCAAAACTAACTGGGGGGCTACGTGGGGCTTCGACRGCAAAGGAGGTTCAACCACTCCTTAACCCTCATAAATCAGGAAGAGGGCAACAAGAAGAGAAAAAAACTGAAGCAACTGGAAGTATGGAACACAGTTCCTTTCAATCTTCAGACTGAAACTTCATACTGAAATATATTACCATATGAGAATTACTGGAGGCTAAAATAATTAGTTAATATATAATTCATTAAATTTAATGAAAATAATTAATTAAAATAATTTCTGCTAGCTTTATCAAAGAGTGACAGACCTCTTAAAATGAAGATCTGTGGGTTTTCCCCATAAGGAAAATGACCYATTAAATTTTATTGCTGCATTATTTATGGTTTTTTCCTATTCATTCAGGAAATACTTTCTATGCAAATTCACACCACTCTGAGAAAAGATGCAACAATACTTCTGAAACAAGTCTTGAAATCACCAGTGCTAAATTGTTTTATTTCCAACAACTAGCCATTACAGTATGTGAAACAGAAAGTGTCCAGAATAAATAGCTGAAGATGAAGCATCAGGATACTACCATCTTTGCTACTGCCGTGGCCCCTTAATGTTTCCTGCTTTTCAACCCTCACTCTTCAGATTCTCCAGGCCTCCGGATATCATCAATCTTCAGGATCATCCTAACRACCTGAGTCGCCAGAGAAATCTGCTGTTTCTTACCAATCAAAGTTTCTATAACATTCTGCTGCTTCATATCTGAAAAAAGGAAGAAAAGCATTAGACACCCTTGTGAAATCCAGATGTAACATTTAAACCATAAGTGTTAGCTATCACTAATAGTGAATTCCACATAATTTCAAAGAACATTTTGAAATTACTACTCGGCCACTGTGGTTTACAAACATAATTTGTACAAACTAATTTTCCATCTGCGTTCTTACCAAAGATCCTGGGAAATTAGGTACAACTCTTTTCCCAATTAGGTTGTGCTTTTCAAAAAGTAATGCAGAATGGTGCAAAGCAAAATTTCCATACATATACATTAAAAGCACCCTAAAGGCTGAGCAAATGCTTAAGAAGTGAGAGGTCAAATGCCATCAAACAGGAACACCTAAACAAGGGTCATGAATGTACATATTACAGTTTACCACATTCTTCTCTGAAAAAAATCAACAGAGTAAGAAGCTGAAAAGTGTAGATCTAGTTGAAAATAAGGTTTTATGCACTGGCTTTCTTAGTCTTCAAATATTTTTTTGAAAATTTTATATATGCAGACATACTGGTGTGAACATCAYTGTCTACAAATATTTCCAGCCTTTTGTTTACTTCTTCACAAGCTGTTTCTCAAAACAATTGTTTTTAGGACTGCAGTGTAATCCGGATCACTAAAAYTGCAGTATTTAATGCACAGCCTGCTTGCCTCATTCTAAGAGCTGYCTTCTTTCCTGTACTACTGCATCAGTCAACATCTTCAACTAATCTTGCCACCAGAGGTTTTCAGACAATTACACACTTTCCTCCTGGTAGACACACAWATACTGTCCAAGCACATTCCCAGTTATTATGGCAAGGCACAAGAGTTAGAATAACTCATACGATGCACAGGTTTACACAAACCACAGTGAGCATTTTGAGCTTTTAAGAAAGAAAAGCTTTTATGCTCCTCCTTCTCCACATTGCAGTTCTTACCATTTGTTCCTTTCTGCAAACAGTCAATGCCCAGGGCAGGATTATTTTCTTTCACCTGCCTTGCCCGCACTTCGGTCATTGTCTGTATTGGATTCATACCACTGTTCTCTGAGAGGGCCATGGGAATCACCTCCAGGGCATCTGCAAAAGCTCTCACAGCATACTGTTCCAAAGATGGGCACTAGAGGAAAAGAAACTCAAATTCATAAGCTATTAAACTCCAGTGTTAGTAAAAGCAGATTTTCATAGTAGATATAAAATACACATACACAATTAGCAGATTTTATTTGGAATATAGTAACTAAACAAATACCTCTGATTGATAACTAGTTGGAAATAAAAAAAAAAAAATTAAACTGCTCCTAGCACAGAAGGAAAACAAGTACTGGTAATGATTTTTYACAGAGACAGAAAGGATAACTTTCAACACTGGTATCAGGGAACATCAGAAAGCGCATGTTATGGAACTTTTTGGAAAATCTTTCAAGTTCTTCTGGAATCTCTTAAGGTAGGCTCAATTCTTCAAACATTAAAGGAAGTTCAAACTGTTCCTTTCTTACCTTATCTGCTGCCTCACTGACTGCCAAGGCACAAGATATTTCAGCTGCACCACCACCATAGACAATACGATTGTCACGAACGAGATTCCGGATTACACACAGGGCATCGTGAAGGGAGCGCTTGGCCTCTTCAATGATCTGCAATTACAGAACAGCGTGTGTTGGACAACACACAGCTGGAGGCTGTGAAGATACAGTTCCTAATACAGACATGGAAACTGCAAATAAACTCCAAGATTTTTCATGGCTCCAATGCAGCTCTACTACTGCTATGTTATACTACTTAAAAATGGAGAATGTTAGACATCCAGTGGCAAAGAGTAAAAATATGCACAAAAATATACTGCTGTTAAACCTGTAACTTGAAATAACAAAAACTTACAYGAAAAGGTTTTCAATCTTGCATATTTACAAGACACAAAACACTGARCTTTAAATGCCAACATTATTGTCAGACTGCAGTTTCTGTCCACTTCTCACTTGAACAGAAGYAGGAGATTTAACAAAAACACTAACCTTTAAAGCAGTATTTCTGCTTTCTTAAAACAAAATTTCAGAGTAGAGTATGGTCTTTATTTCCAAAGATTTTTTATTTAAAGTAGGACTTGACCTRTAGTAAATGTAATTTAGCACTAATAGTGCAACCAAAACCAAGTTKAAGTACATAAGCATTTAAAGTGGTCTCAGTTCAGGGGGAGTGGRGGATATAGGGTGTAGGCATATATAGTTTGCAGTAGTCTGGGGTTTTTATTTCAAATTCTTTTAACTGGACTAATTCAAAAGGGATGCAACTAGGTCTACAATAAAACAAATCTTTCAAAGATGTTAATATGTCTTTACTTATAAAAGTGTGAAAAAAATATAATGAGATTCCTCTTACAAGAAAAAAAAACATTAGGAGCATCCACAGGTAAAATTATTTCTACATTTATGAACTATATGGTCTAACAGAGAGAAAACTAAAATTTTAGTTTAAAAACTAAATAGGATAAGATGTAAATCTAACAAGTTACAGTSCTGACTGCCTACAGGCCTTACCCCTTCCTATTTGCCTACACTGCAAGGGAAATGTGGCCSGAGTGGAGAAGAGTGCACTAATAGGCTTTTCAAAGAAAGGACACATTCTGCAACCATGTATCAAAGCAAGCATCTCACCATTTTATTTCCTCCTCTAATGAAAATGGTCACAGCCCTGGAGTTCTGGCACTGCTCGATGAGGAGCATCCTGTCCTTGGTGGTTCCAAAGGAGATCTCTCGCACCACGCCGGCAAAGCCCAGCTTCTCTGGCGTGAGCTCGCAGAAGCGAGGCACGATGCGCCCACCCGTCGCTATGGCGATTAACTGCAGTTAGACAGACACCAGTTATTTCAACAGCGTTTCTCCAGGCTGTTTTTTCAGAACATAAAACTAGTGGAGAAGCATCTGTCAAATGCCTGCTCCAAAAGGTTATCTTCCCRTCACTTCTAAGTACTTCAGCCAATGTTTTGCTTCTGCAAACAGCAGGACTACAGCAGAAACTTTCCTGGACACCTACAGTGTCCATATTATTAAATAATATGTCTATGCTCCAATTAYAAACCATAATCCCCTTCATGGGAGGTTCTTCTCACAAATCCCCAATGATTTTGGTTCAATGCCCACCCATATACACAATTATGCATTTATGAACTTTCAGCTGGTACAGCCTATTACTTCACAAATGTTTTAACAACTGGTACAAGGCCCGGTTTTACTTACTTCTATTTCAGGTCCACCAACCCAACGAACAGCAGGCAGCTCATTCTGGAGCAGCAAGTGATTTGCCTCATCATCAAAACCCCACTGGCAAATGGCAAGGTTTGCACCAGTGTCTTTTATCTGAAAGCAACACAAATCATCAACCTTCTGATSAGAACTAACAAAGGAATGAAAAACACTCTTCAAGGTTTTAATTCTCCCAATTTTCTCAAAAGACAATTCTCAAGTAGAACCCTCTGACACACTCAGAGATCAAAATGTATTTTAAACCAAGCTAGTATCTCTTCCTTACGTTAAATTAACTTTGATTCATAGCATTACAACTGCTTGTATGTTGCTTCCCACCAGGATTAGCAGCTCATTTACAGGAAYAAATCAATGCAYTATGCTGTTTTTTYCTAAAGGCTATGAAAGACAAAGAAAACAGAAATAAAACTAAAGGCTACCTGCTTCACCATCTCTTCAAACTTCTCTTTTTCATATTTCTGCAGTGCTTTGTAATCATCCACAGATGTGACATCAAGCTTATGTTTGGTTTTAGGCTTAGGTGGTTCAAATGGACATGTAAGGATTGCAATTTTAGCATCTTTTAGCTCCTGGGCAATTAAAAAAAAAAAAGATCATTTTTTACTTCATTAACATCTTTTTCTTGTATTTGCAGAATCTATCTTTATAAACACAAACATAGGAGGAAATGTGAAGATCATTTGACTTATTCTAAGGTTAACTAAGTATAAYGAAATCATTCTGTCAGTAGTCTCAACCACTTAGTACACTTAKTACAAATTCCATACCTCCAAGACACTGTTTAGGCCCTTAACAATCTTTACCAGTCATGCCTTTTTATGGTTTAGTGTTTAAAAAACAAAAGAAAAAAATCAATTAAACCATCCCTACCCACTGTGACCACTGAGAATACTACTTGCCTTTGTAACAACTTTTCAACTGTTACATGACTGATGTTTTCCACTAGTCTTCCTTTCTACAGGATAAACACTGTTACCTSMTAGAKAAATTTTTTAGAACAGAAAAAGTTSTCTTGAAGTACATGGTCCAAAGACTTGAAGACTTTACCTACACCAAACATAAAACAAGGACAGCTTCTGGAGTGTTCCAAACAGGACAAGGCAATTGTTAAAGGTTAAGAATCTTGACACTGCATCACACTAAGCATATTAACCATATCACACACCAGGGATAATTATTTCTACATAACACAGAACCCTGCACCTGTCCTCACTGACCAGTACAGTAATTCCTCCCTTCCACCACAGTTTCTCAATACTGTTGTRAATTCTAACCTCTTGGTTAGAACTGGATCTCTCTCAACATGAAAAATTTAATGCTCCTTGCCCCTTCCTCTGTTGATGTAAGGCTGAAAATCCAAGCCAAACTAYAAGACTGTGTCAATACTTAATAAATGCTAGGGCAACATTTGGGGTAGGCTAGAAGTTCTTATTTAAGCCATTACACACAAGAACATCACTTACTTTAGGCATCTGTGGATGACTGAAATCTTTATCCACAATCACTCCTTTAACCAACTGTGTATCTTCCAGTCTACCACCCACTTTGCCTTGCACTTTGATCAGCTCAAAATCAACATCTTTCCGTTCCATGTCTGCTACTGTCAGAACAGCATTCACAGCAATCTCTGCCATCTGCCTGTGGCAGCGGTTTACTCTAGGTTTGAAAAAAAGAAAATCAAGTTGTACTCCATTTCCACAATTTGGAAAGAAAAAGGTGATTCTATCAATCAGTCTTAAACAGCAAGAAGTACCASTACAGCAACCAACTTCTGCACACTGTGTTAAAAGAGGGGATCCTTCTTTGTTTTCACAGAAACAGAAGGTGCTGGCTATGGCAGAGAACAGAACACACAATACAGCTGGTGTGAGGAACCTTTGTCAATGTCTCAACACAGATTTGGAACAAGTCAGGAGAACTAAGTACTAAAGAACATTCAAGAAACAAAAGCCACTCATAACACAACTCTGCAAAGGAAACCCTTACAMTGTCTGAATTTATGAACTACACATAGAACCCATAAAGGAAAATGAACCTATGGAACCATTTTAAGTCAAAATTTTTTTAGTGGAAGAAAAAAATAATAACATGTCCTCTTTTGAGTTAACATTACTTTTGGAACCAGCTWTGATGCAGAAACCCGGAACTAACAGGTTAGAATGAAATTGATGCTGYAGCTGTTTAACTTCATGGAATTGACCCTTTGGAGACAAAGGATTGACAATTTCTTATCCTGAGACAGTAGTCCATTGAGGAATTAGCCAAAATAAAACATAGAAGAACCTTCAGCAGCACTCCAAAAATACAAACYACTTAATAATCCACCAAAATACCAGGATTTCTCCTTTCCACACAGAGGGTTTTCAACGGAAGGGTAAATATTCATTCAATATTCAGTTTTTTGTGACTTACACTTTAGAACCCAGAGTTGTCTTTGCTGTCTGGATCAGAGGCTCARTGTTCTGTGGATCAACTGGAAAGCTGTCACTGATTTTGTCTAGATGCTCAATAGCAATGCGTGCTGCCTGCTCATAACCATCTGCTATTCTGATGGGGTGAATGCCTCGGTCCAGCAACTGCTCAGCCTGCTCCAGTAATGCCCCAGCCAGAACTATAAAGATAAAGAAGTTTTACTCTTGATTGGAGCATAATTTTAAGTACATTATCAACAGATTAAAAAGCACACTTTCTGATTTTTCTTCAATATTTTAAGAGTTCAAGGTTTCCTAAACAACAAAAAAACCATTAAAAACCCCTACTCGCTTTGCTTAGCAAAAACCACATTATGTTAAGAACAAAATGAATGACAGGCATCMAGACAGGACAACGAGATTACAGAARAAAATTATGCAGAAAATTTTTGTAAATATCAAGGGGACTCTCAGCACTACCTGAAAATGTACCCAGATTTATAAAAGACACAAAAGACTTCTAATACAACAACTGACAGGAATACTGCAACAATAAATACTCCAAAGAAGTGCTACAAAAAAAGCTACTGTTATTTCTTACAGTTCTTTTTTTTATAAGTGAAGCAGCTTGATTTTAAACATGACAAAGGGAGATAATTTAAGATACTTTCTTACCAACAACTCCAGTAGTTCCATCCCCAATCTCATCATCTTGAGATTTAGCCAGCTCCACCATAAGTTTGGCTATCTGGTGATCCACATCCATCATATTCAGGATGGTAGCACCATCATTTGTCACAGTCACCTCACCATCCTTGTCAACCATCATTTTATCCAAGCCTAAAAAACACATATTCAAAGGATGAAGGAAAATTTTGAAAATGCCCCCCCAAAAATAACTAAGAGAGAAYCACTAAAAGTTMTTCATTGTTACCATTGGGCCCAAGSGATGTTCTCAGAGTACTTGCTACAGCCTTGGCTGCCATTATGTGAGACTGTAAAACAAAGGATAATAAAGACAGAAGTTAAATCATTATCATGCATTCCAAAATCACAATATTAAGCTAAGGAAAACACAGCGAGTAGTACAAATGCTGTAATTTAACTGATAACAACTAAGACTGAAAAATGACCAGTATGTGTGTATTCGTTTTATGACACAAACATTTCCTGTGCCTTTTCTTGTATTACCWGTGCTAGCTCTGCTAATGCATGCAAAAGCAGAGCAGGCAAATGACAACCCGAACGCTCAAAGCAGGGAGCAACAGAAGCCGGCAATGCTRAAAAACAAGGCAGTGCTATTTTACGCATCACAGAACCATCAAAGGATGGTCTGGCTTGCAAGGGACCTTCAAAACCATCCAGGTCCCAGCCCCTGTCAGGGGCAGGAACACCTTCCCCTAGACCAGTACCCCACATTCAACCTCCCCCTGAGCACTGCCAGGAATGGGACACCCACAACCTCCCTGTTCCAGTGTCCGCTCCCTTCTTCCGTCGGGATTTGTACCACCCGCACTCAGCTCCGGTCTTTCTTCGGCGGCCGAGCTTCAGGCGGCGGTCCAAGGGAGGGGGCAGTGGGGAGCTGGGCAGGAGCCAGGGGAGGGGTGCGCTGCCCCCACGGGGGTGACGGTCCCAAACGGACACCCCATGGACGCCGTGCCGCGGATTCCCAGCCCCGGGGCGATGCTTTCTCTCTSCCTCCATCTCTCCCCTGGTTACGGGCCTAGTCCAGGCTCCATCCGCCCTGCGCCCCGGGCGGGGCTGGCGCGGAGCACGGCAGCGCCTCGCCCCAGGGGCTCCATCCTCCCGCCCCTCGCGGCAGCATGGCACGGCATGGCGCGGCGCGGCCCAACCAGCGTGGGCCCGCGGGCGGCCCCGGCAGCCGCCGCGCTCGCTCACCTTGAGCGCCTCCAGCCCCATGAGGCGCGTCTTGCGCTCCTGGTCCTTAAGGATGAGGAACGGCCGCCCATACTCGTCAAACGCCAGAGTCCCCATGGCCGACATGGCTGCACTGCCTGCACTGCCTGCACTGCCTGCACCGACCGCCGCCGCCCGCGCGCACCGCCCGGAAGCCGCCGCGCCCCGCGCACAGCCCCGCGCCTGCGCAGCCGCCACACCCGCGCCTTATTTCGCGGGCGGGAGCTTTGTGGCGCCCCCAGCGGAGCCTTCTGGAAGCCGCCCGGCGCCGGGGAGGAGCGAGGAGSGACTGAACGGGGCGGAGCACGGGCGCCGGGAGAGGCGGCAGGCGGCTGCGCCGGGTGACGTCAGGGCGGAGGAGGGAAGGCAGACGCACGGTGGAGAAAGTGTGCGCGGCTTTTTTCTCCGGAGAGGTTTCGGTCCCCYACTCCTTCATAGTGAAGTGGTACTGCTCTTCCCCATAAACACTGCAGGGCGAGGATACTCCTGGGTTGGGCATTGACGAATTGGGGTGTATGGTGGCGAGTGCCGCTGTGTCCTAGGGGAAAAAGTTCCTCCGCAGAGGAGGAGCAGTAACTCCCGGACGTGTCCCCGCGGCGGGCTCCCGGGCGGGGAGCTCCCTCCGCCGCCCTTGAGCTGTTCCGGGGCGCGCTGCTGCCCGCCCGCCTGTGGGGGGCCAGGGGTTTCAATGGAAACCGCGTTCCTGCCCCTCGTGCCTCWGCTTTTCAGCAGCTGTATAGCATTTCCCCGGGATCGGCTGACGTGCTATACCGTGTTTCCCCCGCTCTGTTACGTCCTAGCTCTTTGCTACAAGATACTGATGCGTCTTACGTGAGCGAAAACACTCGCTGTCCATCCCCGCGCGATGTCCCCGGCGCTAGCGAAGGAGATCCCGCAGGAGGAGGGCGAGGGCGGCTCCCGGAGGAGCAGCTGGGGGCTGCTGGTCACGGCCGGGGTGGGAGGCACCTTGGTGGCCCTCTATGCTGTGGCCACCCCCTTCGTGACCCCGGCCCTGAGRAAGGTGTGCCTGCCCTTCGTTCCTGCCACCGCCGCTCAGATCCAGAACGTGCTGAAAATGTTGGAAAACAGAAGTGGYTCCCTCGTTGACATTGGTAGCGGGGATGGCCGCATTGTAAGTTACGAATGTTGCCTTCCTTTTAAACCACCTCTTAAAAAAGTGCCCAAGTGCTGGGGCTGCGTTTTCTCACRCTTAAAGATGTCTTGTCTTTGGCATCCGGTGGTTGTGTCTGAGTCTCATGAAAACGATCACAGCTGAGAAAGGTTTACATTCAGTTTTGATGGGTAATGAATCGTTTTTGCTGGAGTTTTACCGGTAGCTTGACCAAGGTAGTGGACAAAATGTCATAGTGGTTACTGGAGGGAATTACAGTGCCTTCACTTGAGAAGATGCAGTCAGAATCTTGGCACTGATTGACAAAGAGCTGTGATTCCACAAAGGTGTGTAGCTGCCACAACTGAGGCTTAATGTATAAAGGTGATAGAAGTGCAAAAARAAATGAGCATTGGATTATGTATATATTAAAAAAAATCCTGGTGTGGTTAGAACTGTAGTCTTCACACCTTTGTGCAGTGCTGACTTTCCCCACTGCCAAATCCATGTGGTGAAACTAGAATAAACACCAAGAGAAATTGTGAGACTCATGAAAGAAAAAGTGATACTCTGTTTCCAGRGTGTTGCTTGAGCCCAAATTTGTGAAATGTGGTGAGGGTATAGTGGAGAATGGTGTGGTTTGGTTTTTCTTTTGCTGATGTGATGTTTTGTGTGCTTTTTCATAGCTATCTGCTTCAAGTCAGATTTAGCAACAGAGTGATGGTTTTTGATGGAAACACACAACTTCTTGATTGCTACCTTTGTCCATGTTTTATGTGAATGACTCAACTTTTGTCCATGTAAAAAAAAATTGATTTGGAACCCCAAATCTTTGAAGATTGCTTGAATTGTGCCTGATTGTTCCTGATTTCACTTTACTTGTTTTGTAATTGTTAGTTCATCCGGCGATTCCTGATTAGAAGTTGGCAGTAACCTTTTAGATTGTGTCTTAAACCTTTGTTCTAGAAATCAGAGCATTTAAAAAAATTTTTTTTAAGTGTAGATCAACAGATTACTTTCGGACTTTTTCTATTGATATGTCATTTTGGCTCTGATTCAGGGGCTGCTCAAGTGCCTATCCCTCACTATTTTACAAATAAGTGGTGTAATTTTGAGCATTATTGCTTGTGAGTTTCACTGTTCTCTCCATGATCAATGTTGTTACTCTTTAATTCCAAGAAAGTGTTAAATTAACCTTTTATGTAAATCATAGATGTACTGCAAGCTTGACAGCTTTGCTCTGTGGGAGTTTTTTTTACTTTTGTTTGCCTGACTATATTTCAGTTGGACTAGTAATAATAGTAAAATGKAGTTTTGAGACTTTGTTCACTATATAGCTAATCTGTTGGACATTAAAGCCAGGGTGACTYAGAAAAGTGCTTTCCTKTGATTTATATTTTAAATAAAACTGTGCACTTGTGTTTGGGTAAATGGACTTTTATGTTTCTAAGTGAAGATTTATTTYCTTCCTTGTAGGTGATAGCAGCTGCAAAAAAGGGATTCCAGGCTGTTGGTTATGAATTGAATCCCTGGCTAGTCTGGTACTCCAGATATCGTGCCTGGAGAGATGGGGTACATCAGAACACCAAATTTTATATTTCAGACTTATGGAAGGYAAGTAATGAATTATGTAAGAATGAATCTGGGATGATTGAGAGATTTTRTAAGTTTGGAAATACTTTCCTGAAAGAGCTGAAATRCTATCTGACCACAAGGKGCTRTATTGGGCTTTGAGCWAAGTGCYTGTGCTGGGAATCTGGTTTCTRTGGGCTCAGTATACTGCTCTGCTGYTTTTGTGCTTAATTCAAGTGCTTCCTTTATCAGKAGAGGCTCCTTGAGCAGGCCTGGGCTGGCTTGAATTGATGAATTATGTGCAAGGGGCTTTTTGGCTGTGGAGGTGTTTGTGTTCAGAGAGGAGCATAGGGGAACTTCATGGCACTGAGTGGAAGAACTCAGTCATTAGAATGCCTAGAAAGTTTTTACAGCTATCTWACATTTAACAAAAGAAGGGGCTAATTTAAAGCATACATGATTTTATCATATACAGGAGCTGTGAAAATAACCCTTYAGTTATTAGTAAAGTCATGTAGGTATTTTCTACATGTGCTTCTATGCTTCTAGAATTGCTATTGCATATTCTTGGCCAGACAGCAGAAGGTTTTTGCTGTTCAGCAGTATAAAGTTTTCTTTATGTGGAAATCTTTGTGATGAAAAGTTGGTAAGGGATCTCTTTACATATTTTTGGTCTAAATCCCTGTTGAAAGAAGTGTAGTTAGAGGGATTAGGAGAAAAGAATGGTGAGAATTTMTCTAACTGTAAATGCCATTTTCAATAAGATTTGTTCTCAAATTTTATTTTAGGTTTCTTTTTCCCATTATAGAAATGTTGTTGTTTTTGGAGTACCTCAAATGGTAAGCTTACTATTTATTTCTATTATATTATTGTATTTTATTTATTTTACTGTCTAATTATTTTAATGCTGAGGCATTCAGTGTTAATACATTAATCTACAAAATGAATAAACCTGCAGATAGTCTAAGTCAATAATAATTTTAGAATCATAGAATATTAAGGGTTGGAAGGGCCCTTAAACATCACCAAGTCCCAGCCCTACTGTGCATGGGATACCTCTCACTAGAGGGAGCAACAAGGTTGCTCAAGGCCTTATCCAGCCTGGCTTTGAACACTGCCTGGGTTGGGGCATCCAGAACCTCCCTGGGCAACCTGTTCCAGTGTCTYACCACCCTCACAGTAAAGAATTTCTTCCTAGTGTCTAACCTAAATTTCCCCTTTCAATTTTTATCCATTCTCCCTTGTCCTATCTCTGCAGTTCCTGATGAAGAGACCCTCTCCAACTTCCCTGTAGGCTCCCTTCTGATATTGGAAGGTTGCTATGAGGTGTCCATGCAACTTTCTTTTCTCCAGTTCCAACCCCCTGCCACAAGCAGGGACACTTTTGACTAGACCAGGTTCCTCAGAGCTCTGTCCAACAATTTTTGTTCTGTTTGAACAATTCCATGGCTAGGGCATCCACAACTTCTCTGGGCAACCTGTTCCATTGCCTCACCACCCTCATGTGAAGAATTTCTTCCTCACACCCTATCTAAACCTACTCTCTTTCAGTTTGAAGCCCTTTCCCCTTGTCCTGTCACTACATGTGCTTGTAGAAGGTCCCTCTCCATTTTGTAGGCTCCTTTCAGCTACTGGGAGGCTGCAGTTGGGTCTCYCTGAAGCCTTCTCTTTTCCAGGCTGAACAAACCCCATTCTGTCAGCCTGTGCTTCTGCTGTTCTTCTGTGTTCTTGCTTGTTCCTTTGCTAAGGCAGGTGTGAGATGGAGTGAGTGAAGAGCTTTATGTGGTGCCAAACCATACAGCATACCCTGAAAATATTTCTGGAGAAGTGACAGGAAGCATAATGAACCTTCCTATGCTTTTTTTGTTTGCTTGTTTGTTTTTTCAACGGCACCAGAAGTAAATCTCTACTTCAGATTCCAATTGTAAGCCGCACTGGAAATCGAAGTGGATATGGGCAGGGCGTTAGTGAGCACCGGGATGTTCCCCGTGCTGCAAGCCCTGGGTGTTCCAGTGCTCCCTCGCCTGAGTTCCGGCAGGGGGCACTGGAAACGTTTGGATTTTTCGGTCAGGRATTCTGCCATTGCACCGAGGGGAAAAGTGCTGGTGAGGAAAGCTGTCTCAGTAAACTAGGAATAAACAAATGCCCTGAGAAAATGGGAGTAAACTCAGCAGAAATACTGAATTAACTTTTAAATGTAATAAAGCRGGATACATTAGTAACAGCTGGGATAGAAAGGGTAGCTATAGGGCTCAGAATAACTTTYGTAGATCCACTAAATACTAAGTTAAATTCTTTCAGCAAAAATACTGTCRTAAATGCAACAGATGCAAACATATGAACCTCTGTGTTTCCTGAGCATTTGTTTGCTTATGATTCCCTCTGAATTTTCTTCGGAAGTTGTTAATGCTGAACCTCCTGAATGACTAAATACATTTTCTAGAAACCTTAATGCATTTTTTTCTTTTTTTACTGTGGAACAATAGATCTCTTTAGCTGTTTTAATAATGCTGGTCTGATTTGATGCTTKCACACAGTGCTTTTATTTCATATCCAGGATTAGCTTTAAAAACCTGAATTTATTGAGCTTCAGGGAGGACTAAGACCTCTCTTGTTCTTGCAAGCATCTGGGGGAAGGTGTGTTTGTTTCTGAGTTACTGCAGAGACAGACTTACTTGTTCAGGGTAGGATGATGGARTTCTTGCCAGGTGTTCATGTTTGCAGATCCCGTGTATTTTAACTAATTATATACTGTACAAAAGGTTTACTAAACTATGTATCTATGTTGACACACCAAAAAATTCCCCCAAACCCTGGCTTCACATAAAATACAGTGTGGTTGTAACAACKAATGTAACTGATATATTTAGCTTAAAAACTAGTTTGACTGGTTCAAGGATATAATTCTTTTTGGCTAAACTTGGCTGAACTGTTAATGATGTTTTCTAATTTGTGCTAATATGGACTTGCAATGTCACTAATTTTCATAATTACTCCTAAAAAGTTATTCCATGTCCATATTTATATTTTCTGTAACAAAAATTTTTCTGGTGTCTCAGCTCACTTTTAGATRATAAAGTGGGCTTATTTTTCTAGTTTGTTTAAGGTGCTAGTAGGCTTATTTTTCTGSGTGTTTAAAGCAGCAAAAGTCTTTAAAAGCATTTGCAGTGTGGATGAAATCAAATCCTTAAAATATCTGGAGGTAACTCTTTGGTGTATTAGATCTATGACTGAAATTTTCCTAAAATATTCCATTGTTAGCTAAAATGTAGCTATAATAGGATATTACATCAAAGGCACACCCTGCATGTATGTGATAGTAGAAGCTCTTAGCAGCCTTTGGAAATACCTTTTCTTTAGTCAGTCTTCTTTTTGTAATAATGTTCTTTTGGATTTTGTTTCTTTCTGTTAATTTTTTGTATTTTTGTCTTTGTTACCTAAATTCAGCTGTATTTTTAAATAGTTTCTGCCCTTTTAAATTTTTTTAATATTTAAACATTAYATCATGATAACCAAAGTAAATAGTGTTTTACATGTAACAGAAGTAGCCCGTAGAGTTTGGTGTTAAAATTACTCACATAGATACAATGTGTAAGAATAAAGGAACTCCAAATAGATGTGTACTGCTGATCTGCTTAAACATACTATGAAACTTTTCCAAATGAGAAAAGTGGCTAAATCTGTTAGGTTTCGTTTTTTTTTTTTCCTAGAACATAATCACAGTCTGGGATGGAAAAGGAATTTCTTTTAAGTCTACATGTTTTAATTTATTTTCTCACATAATCCATGGCAGCATTTGCAAAGCACTTATTAGAAAAAGAGCATCTGGCTGGTCAGGGTGTTGCCCTGTTCTAGAAAAGTAGTGATATTTCCCCTGACTTCATATCCTCTCAGTTTTTGTGAAGGGAGGAAACCTGGACTTTGTGTGTTCAACCAAGGAGAGTTGCATAGTGGTATGGGACATGGTTCCCCTCAGCATCCCGCTCTCTAAACTGGGGAGAGATGCATTTGTGGATGGACTGGTCAGTGGATAAGGAGTTATCTGGGTAGCTGCATTCAGAGGGTAATGGTCAATGTCTTAGTGTCCAGATGAAGAACAGTTACAACTGGTGTCCTTCAGGGGTCTGTATTAGGAGCAGTCCTGCGTAATATCTTCATCAATGGCATAAAACAGTGGGATTGAATGCACTCTCAGAAAAGCTTGCAGATGACACCAAGCTGAGTGGTGCAGTTGATGCCTGAAGGATGGGATGCCATCCAGAGGGAGCTGTACAAGAAGTGGGCCCCTGGGAGTATTACAAGGTTCAACAAGACCAAGTGGAGGGTGCTGCTCCTGGGTCAGGGTAATCCCAAGTTCCAGCCCAGGATTGGGGATGAACAGATCCAGAGGAGCCCTTCCCAGAAGGACTTGGGCATGCTGATGGCTGGAAGGATGGTCATGACCCAGCCATGTGCATTCACAGCCCAAGAAACCAAACATGTCCTGGGCTGCATCCAAAGCAGCATGGGCAGCAGGGGAGGGAGGGGATTCTACCCCTCTGCTCTGCTCTGGTGGGACCCCGSCTGCAGTGCTGCAGCCAGCTCTGGGCACCCCAGCACAAGACAGATGTAGACCTGTTGAAGTGGGTTCAGAGGAACTCTTTTCCTATGAAGAAGGCTGAGAGAATGGGGTTATTCAGCCTGGAGAAGACTTGACTCTYGGGAGACCTTATTGTGGCCTTTTAGTACTTAAAAGAGGCTTGTAAACAAGATGTGGACAGACTTTTTAGTAAGGCCTGTAGATACAGGACAAGGGGTAATAGTTTTAGACTAAAAGAGGGCAGATTCATATTAGATATAAGTGGAAAAAATTTTATGAAKAGGATGGTGGAACACTGGAACGGGTTGCCCAGAGAGGCAGTAGGTGGGGACTGGATGGGGYTTTGAGCAACCTGATCTAGTTGAAGATGTTCCAGCCCATGGCAGGGGTGTTCAACTAGATTACSTTTAAAAGTCCCTTAGAATCCAAACCAATCCATGATTCTACATTCTGTTTCATGGAATGCTGCTGGAGGGATTGCATATGTTAATGGGGTGTGGATTTGACTAAGCTTAATTTCAGTATTATTTACTGTAACAGTTTTTTACTATAGAGTGACAGCAGAATGTTTGCTTTGGGTTGTTGTCTGTTTGATGTTTTGAGTGTCCCAGGATTGGTCTTGGGGTTAGAGTGTAAATTTTGAGCAGTGGTGACCTTTGAGTATCACACAAYAGCTCATGAAGCTTGGGATGTCATAAATGGCATAAATTCAGGGGGCTGCACTTCTGTTCCCTGAGAGAATTGTGAATTGGAACATGCAAAGTCTTTTCCCTGCAGTTTTAGTTTGGGGATTTTTTAAATTTAAGGGATAATTTATGGGTTTTGATTTAATTTTTAGATCTTAAAGTTATGATTTCCTTGATCTCACCAACTGGGGCACAGTAACCATTTTTTCTAGTTTTAGATATTCTTTGTCAAGGCATGAAAGCAAAAATATATATCATGAATACTTTCCTAAGATTTTTCAGATGAAATAACTAAAATCTTGGATTTCTCTTGAACATCTGAACTAGATTCTAAAGAGAATRCTCCCGTTTTTTACTGTTTCTGAGAGGTTTTTCTTGTATGATTTCCAGATGCCACAGCTGGAGAAGAAGCTGGAAGAAGARCTGGAGTGTAATGCCAGAATCATTGCCTGTCGCTTTCCTTTCCCTTGCTGGACTCCAGATCATACTGCTGGAGAGGGCATAGACACCGTGTGGGCCTACGATTTGAAACATTCTAGAGGATGTGAAACAAAAAGCTCGGAAATTACACCAGAGACAGACTCTTAAACACCTAATTTGGTTTCTTACAGAAATTTTTAGCTTTGACTGGACCTGTTGAAGATAAGATTAACGTGGAGAGAGCCCTGGCATATGAAGATGTGTATTCACTACAAGAACTGAAGTACAGTGGTTGTCTGAAAGCACAGAAAGGTTACTGAAAGGTCTAGTTAAATGGCTTAATACAGTGTCCTGGTTGAACCCCATCTAGCAGTGAAGTACCACACAAATGTACTGGGGTTCACTCACCCCAGTCCCCAGACTCGCCCATAGGATGGGAAAGAAAACTGAAAAAAAKGTGATACCCATGACCATGGATTGTGATAAGGAATGGTTTAATAATTGAAATWAATTTACTAATAATAACAACAAGAGAGGAGTAAAACTCTCCTTGAAAGGATGAGTGATGCACAGTACCCTTGCTCACCACCCACTGATGGATGCCCACCCCATCCCAGRGCAGTGACTGGTCCCTCCTTGCCAATTCTCCCCAGTTTATGTACTGGACACGGTGTTTTATGATGTGGAATATCCCTTTGGTCAGTTCAGCTCAGCTGTCCTGGCCATGCTTCCTCCTGGTTTCTTTCACACATCCTTGTTGGCAGAGCATGAGAAACTAAAAAGCGTTTGGCTTGGATTAGCACTGTTCAGCATCAACTAAAACCCATCAGCGTGTTATCAGCAATAGTCTTTTGTAAATCCAAACCACAGTGCTGTACCAGCTAATAGGAAGAAAAGTAATTCATAGCTGAAAACAGAATATGTAGTTACTCAAAATTATGAAAAAGTTTTTATGGAAGTGGAAAACTTCAATATGAAAAAGGGACTAAAACAGCATTCGCTACAGTTAAGGGGAATATATGTGTAAGTTCAAATACCTAAAATTTGTGAACGTAATATATACATTCTTTCTGACCCTACAGAGCATTTGGTGTTGGTGTTGGAATGGTGTGCAARTGGCTCCTCAAATGAGCTGTATTTCCAAAATGTCTGAATTATGTATGCCAAGTACATAATGCTGCACACASAAAACTGATCCAGATGGAGTATGATGATGACACTGATGTTTCACACTGCAGCSTTGAATGTGTATTTTTAAAAGTTGAGCATGACAAAATGGGCAAATATAACAAGTTGTTTGTTCATTAACACAAGTGCTGCCTCTSATTATATTAATGTATTTTTATTTATTATTTTGTTCTGTTTTAGGGTTGGCTGGAAAATAAACTCCAAGTAAGYSACTCCCCTTSTCCTTTGCCTCTTCCAGTGAGGGAGGGGCAAAAGCAGAAACTGTGGGTTGAGGTAGCAATTTCCTGAAAGCACAAGAATAAGACTTGGCACAGTAACAACAGCAATATTAATAGCAAAAGGATGCAAAAAGAAGGTATTTTACTGATAAAAATGTGTGGTCACCACTGGAAACAAGGATAATGGTGGATGCTTCCCATAGATCATGTCTATGTGGCTTCCTCAGACAAAGGCAGYGTGGTGACTGGGCAGACAAAATGGCCAACTCCCAGTGGAGCACCAGGGTTTTCCCTTGGAAACCATGCCCTCCACTGATGGCATGTGTGGTGTAGAATACCAACCTGCTCATGGTGCTAAGTTCTGGCCTCTCTCTGCAACCAGGACAACTTCTTCAGTGAACACAAAACTGCAGAAGGATGTTCTTACTGAGCTGTTATTGGTGTAGGCTGTTGCAGATGACCATATTTTTTTCTAATCTTTCTGATTTAGGAAGGGTTTCAAAAGTCATTTACTTCTTAGTGAAGTGCCACCATTTTCTGTCTGCTCAAAATTTGGATAAAGTTACAGATGAGAGTTGCTCACGCGAATACTTGAAGGCTGTCTCTGGTTCCAGAGYTAGTTGTTCTGGCTAGTTTGGCTGAATCTGATTTAGCTTCCTTTAATTTATAGTGAGATGAGAAGGAAGGTTTTCAATCAGACTTGTTTTCCCTTTTCCATACCGTCTGATGAGCTCTCAGAAACTCACAGTAAAGCTGTGTGGTTTTTCCTTGTAGGTGAAGCAAGTTCTCCCTGTCCTTTTGCTGATACTGGTTTGCAGTGGGGTGCTGTCACTGCATTGATGTTTCCTTTCCTGCCGTAGTGACAACACCTTTCTGTTGTATAATGGTCTGCTTACTTGTTCTTTTTTTCTGGTTCTCAGGTAAACTTTTACTGTTTTCACCCATTAGCAATTAGTCAAAGTTCACAGTCAGCCTCCCCTGGCCCCAGTTAACCKACAGCCTGTTTGTTAAGCAGTAACTATGTAAGTTTGTCAGATCTTTGCATTCATGTTACTCATAGAATGAAGCTAAAACAAGCTGGGCCATTGTCACCTGACTTTCAGGCAGTCATTACCACAGCTAAAATTAGCTCAGTCCAAGAAAAGGGCTGAGGCTCTACAATTTGAGGTAAAAACAAAGTCTGCTATTTTATCAAGTGTTGGGAAAACAAATTTGGCGGGTCTGTTGAATCTGACTTGAGAAGTTGGGTGCTATTTGGGATGTGTAGTCCACAATGATGCCTATACCCATGCTTTTTGGTTTTGATGTGAGGGGACAGGAGAAGTTAAAATATAAACCTACACTGGGGATTTGAAATGGAGCATGGTTTTGTCCTGAAGRTGTGCACAAATGTGTCTGTAGTGTGCAAAGGAGAGGTGATTTCAGCCTTGCAGGCAAGGCATAACTGTGAGCATGGAAACTGTGTACTGAAGAACATCAGTGTCTGGTAAKCAGTCTGACAGCCTTTTGCTGCAAGAATGCATAAAGCATCTTGTAAAACKGCACTAAATTCTTTGTGTAATGATCTAATTGTTACAGTCATTACACAGAGATAGAGTGACAGGACAGGGATAGAGTGGCTTATCTAAAACKCCTGAATTTAATATCCCAAGGCCATAAAACTGGAACCTCAGACAAAATAAATCTGAAATTGTTTCTGTAGAAAAGAGACTAACAAAGGGGAAATTAGCTAATTAAGCAAAGTTCTTCCCTGAATGATCATAAAGGGAAAGATGAGGGAAAATATCCATTGAATTGTGTGTGACTCATCTGCAGTGCAATGCTTTGACCCAGGTTTCTATAATCTGCTTTCAYTAAATTTCGTTTGTAGGGAATGAAACAGTTACTTTTCTCCTGTATTTGACTATATATTTTTCTAGTTACATTAACCTTTGCCTGTTRAAAGGGAAAAGTAAATTTCTCATTTTTGCCTGTGGTAAAGGTTTTGGGATGTGCACTTCCTAGTTACCACCTGTTGCAAAAAGGAATACTTTTTGAGAAGGGCACCATARAATTAATGATATGATGACCTGAGCTTTAGGAGTACTAAGTGCTGTCCTCCAGGCAAGGAGAGATTTATGATTAYTTTAAAGTAAAGCAGAGGGCTGTTTCTTGCTCTGGCTATTTACTTTTGGGGGCCTACACTGAATTAGGCAGTAGTCTGAAGGTTTGGTATTCCTTATCATATAAGGAAATGTGCTGTATTTCCTGTTTCCATGGCTTATGTGTGAAATGGAAAGCAGAGWGTTCTAATTTACACAGGAGGACTGGGAAATCATTTTGTTGACATATTATCCTTTTCTGTCACTTGCTATGTTCATTTGATAGTTTTCAAGATTAAATATTTAACTGTGACTTTAGTTATCTCTGTATGGATTATGTCAATACATTTCCAATTGCTAAGGTAATGTATAATGATTTTGTTGATATGATACTTCAGAATAAAAAATTGTTTCTTCTGAAAATCAGGAAAGATAATTACCATAATCAAATCATAGTATAGGTCTGAAGCCAAAAGGAAGAAACATTCAAGCTACTCATGCTGTTCAATACCAAAGTAATTTAGATACGCAGAAAAACCTATAGTTTATCTTTGTTTCTATCTTTTAGTAGACTCACTTGCCTTTTGGGAGTTGTGTTATTTTTTTCCTTGCCCTGCTAGATTTTAGCAAAAAAAAAAAAAAGTGTTACATTACTGAATGRCTAATGCTTTCCTGAAATACTACAGGATTTAATTTGTTTGTAAATAGTAAAGGTTGGGGTCATACTTAAAAATGTTTTCTTTTTATTTTCCCACCTCCTTTTTTTTTTTTTTTGAGACACATTATGTCCATACAGGTTTTGTGATGCAAGATGAATTGAACAAATGCAGCATCCTAGTGCTGCAATTCTAATTTTGTAGTTTTCCATTTCTGTTTTGCAGAAATTTGCTATGTAGAGAGGAGGAGGCAGGTGTGRCTGCAAGACAGGCATGTGATAGGCAGCTTGCTCAATAATTGCACAGTCACTACAGTCACACAGCACTGTCAACCAAAATTGACCAGATTTGTTTGGGAAATGTACACATATTTTRTGGGTTTTAGGCATTTCTGTATTACTRGGCATATTGAAGTTCTTGGTYTATCCTCTGGTCTGATTATATGCTACTACCTAATCTAGTACTGCCCCAAGGGAGTTAATCCTCTGTCTCTGAGCTGCWGTTTGTTTCTGACTCATGAGATGTAGCCAGGTAAGAAGATACAGAATCCAGTTTCAAATTAAGTGCCACACAAGCCAGATGAGTGAATATGGTCTATGGAAAAAGAGTCCAAATCCCAGGTTTTCACCTTTTATGAAGGACACAGCTCAGAAAGCAGCAGAGATCTCCTCAATTCTGCATAATTTAACAGAGACTTGAGCTTTGCTTTTCTCATGTATGTGTTCTTCAAGAAGTTTGACCAYTGTMATACCATTTTAAGATCTGTAGGAGAAGTAAGCAAAAGTAGCATTTTGGYTRCCATTTATGTTTGGAGTTAAGGRGGGAAAGGAGAAAGGRSATCTTGCAGCCCAAGGAGGGCAATAGATTTTGATCTRTTTCAAAAGCAGTTTGACAGAGTTGCATCATCTGTGTGTACTTCTCACTGCATTGGAGAATCCATGCCATGACTGGGCTGTGATGASAATTCACTCAGAAATGGGTTCATGTCTGATGCCACTGCTCTCACAATCAGCAACAGATTGCCTCATACTTCATACTACAACACCAATCATCAATAGATTGYCTCATACTTCTACAGTTTCACTGGTTTACAATAACTGAAGCATTTCTTCAAGAAAGGAATGAGTTCTTYWTAGTTGAATTTTGGATTGTCCTYTGCAGGRCCAGGAGTTGGACTTCACTTGTRGGTCTCTTCCAGCTTAGRATATTCAATGATTCTGTGGTTGAAGAGGGCAGCCTAACATCAGATTTAATGCYAGTAAATTCTGCTGTGAGTGAATTATTTTTCTTTTACATTTGCCAAGATTGCAGCTCTGTAGTTTTAAAATGTAGCCCCAACTTGCTTTTCAGAAATAATATACATTTCTTCGAGGAGGTTTCTTGAATTCTTGATAAGACAGTGTGGCATCATGTTTAACTTAAAAATCAGCCTTGAGCAGCATTACTGAAAATATTCATTCAGCTTTTTTCTTTGCATGATAATCTTTCTGTTAATCCTTGTATGTTTTACTGAGGGAGACATAAATGTATAACTGCCATTTTCTCCCATTCTTTTCCTGAATTCTTCCTCGRATTTAAGTGTTTGCTTTAATTTTTCATATTGTCTTTTTACAATTTGACTGACTTCATAAATGGATCAGTCTTTTCCTTTACATTTTTTTTCCCATAAATTAGTTTCTTTTCATTTTTTTTTTCATAGCCACTTTGCAGGAAGACTAAATATGTTAAGGAATGTTCTTTTTTCTCTCTAACATTTTAGCATGTATTGAGCGAACCTTGATTTATTTAGCAGTCTATGCTGACATAGCATGACTTTTGTTTCCAGTATATGAAAGAAAAACACATCCACACCAGTGGTATTTAGACTGAAAAATAGCCTTGCTCTACAATAATTCTGGCTATTTAGTAGTTTTAAGTACCTAATTTCACATTTTTACTATATTTCATCACATGGCAAATGAATACAGGCCTTTTATTCCTTTGGTASTTCTTTGGATTTGGGTTATTTGTTCAGGTGTGACTTTTGCTGATTTCTTTTTTCTTAGTATAATGTTGGTATTTCTATTAGAGGCTTTGGCTAAAATGTCAGATGAATGTTTTTTCTGCAAGTTGGTGTGTAGAGCTGGAACAATCACTGTGATATACTCCTATGAACTGCTGGCATTGGTAAAAATTATGTGAAACCTGCTTACCAGTAAATGCACTGGGGTATTTTTCAGCTTACTGTGTATGTTGTGGTTTTTAAAAGTTCTTGAAGATCATATAAAACTTGTGGCACAAAGAGGTCTTTGCAAGGTCAGAAGCAGTAAACTACAGGCTTTCAACCTGAGGTTTGTGACTACCTTCTGAGGAATACACAAAAATTAATTTAAAAARTAGATCTACTGTCAGCAGTAACTATTTGCTGTATTGGTTGTGTTCTTCCAYTGGAAAATTTTAATGTGTCTGAAATGATCCTTTGAGAATCCCTGAACTAAAAATAAGCACTTATGTAAGATACTAGCTAAGTGGAAATGAGCTTATCAAAGTGAGGAAGGTTTTTTWTTCTTCTTTCTATTGTTGCTTGCCTGTATTGTTGAGCTTTGGACCTCTGCAGTGTACAAGCCTTTCTGTCTCTTCTGATGAGCATGTAATTTCCTATTCTGCTRTATGAGAGCAGCCTCATGGTTTTGCACATTCCCATTGCATTCTAATAATTCTGACTTTTCACGTAATTATATTTGTTGTTTTAGTATCTGCTTAAACATTAAAATTACGTCTTCAAAACACCTGATCAACTGCCACTGAAGCTATCTAAACAGCCAACAGAGCCTGTGAAACTCCTTAATGCTGTAATGTCAGCAGCTGTCCATGCCAAAGCTTTGGTTCAGAGAGGCAGAAATGTGTCTCTCTTGCATACACTCTCTTGATTCTTGACATTTTTTTTGAAAATGTAAGTGTGAGGAGAAGACACAAAAAGAGTTATCAGGAGGAGGATCAGTGTGAGCTCTGTGAGACAAAAGTGTGAGTGGTGAGTGATAKAGCCAAAATCTGAGCCTTCTCTGTCCTTCCAGCCATTAATGTTTGATACAGCCTTTTTTTTTTTTATTTCCCCTGAATTTTGTGTACTTCTTGAAAGTATACTTCTTTTTCTTTCTTTCCTATTTTTTCCAAGTTTTTCAGAGTGTACACAAATCAAAGTAATTTWTATGTCCAATTGTGCCATTCTCTAAATTGTGCACAGGAACCCTCATCRTCTGTGTTCATGTATATTTTACTGYTGCTTCCTTCTTTTCAGTACACAGATACCAGACTTATACTCTGAATGCCTTTATATCACTACATAAATAAGCTTTGTGGGTGTGATCAATACCAATTAAGTTTATTTGCAAGCTCAGGTCTCACACTGAAGCAATTCCAAAAAGAGTTTGAGCAGGAATGGGAGAAATARTGGTCATCATGGGAAAATACTACTGTTACTTAGAGACAGTGATGATAGAGTCTTCTGCCATTGAGGTACTTTTAGTTTCAGTGGGCAGTCTGATGTGTCAAGCCAAGTTAGGGAATGAAAGGCTGGTAGCAAAACAGCACTGCTTTAAAAAAAAATTTATTTTTAAAGCTGTCTTCAGAGGCTGCCTTCTGCCTTCTTCTAAGTTGTTAAGTAAAGTTGTTCTGATAAAGAGTCTTTTGGTAGGAGAGTATTATTGGCTGAGCTAATACAGCTAGTGAGCATCTTGAAATGCTTATTTTGTCAATAAATAGATAAACAATTAATATAATTTTTTACCCTTTCCTCCACCCCACAAATGAAAAAAACCCAAAAAACWACAGTCCTTTAGAGTGAAAACTTTGCAGAATTAATATGGAAAAYTACCTTTATCACCCTTAGAAATTAAATATAAGGAAACAGCTTTTAATGTGAAAAAATGTTGTCAGCTTCAGCAGCTGGCTCTTATTTACCAGAGAACATTAAATATGACGTAGGTCAGATCCAGAATGACTGAACAAATGGTTTATGTTACATAGAAAAAGTTACTGCTTCTTGTGAGTCTCCTGGACACACACTCTGAATTAGTTTGTTTGCTTATTCTAATAAAAACACTGATCAAATAACACTCTTCTCAGAATTGTTTGTTTACTGCAGGAAAATTAAGTAGTCTAAGCACTTTCCATGCAGAGGAAACCTGCATGCTGGATCTGTCATAAAGTTTTATCTATAGCTGTTTTCCTCATGCTTGTCTGTACTTTGGGAGACTGTGAACATCAGATGGTTGGAGTGGGGACATTTTTCCACTTGTATCATACTTGCATATGTAAGAACAGATTAGATGTTGAAGCATGCCTTTAATCTCAGAATATGTGATCAATAGTGATCCATTTTCTAGTATTGTTTTAGTCTGGATGGTAAAATTTTCATTTCCACAGGCATAAAACCAGATGTTGCTTTTCATTCATCTTTCTATTTTGTCATATGCCTGAAGAATCTATATTGGCAATACAACAACATTTGAAATGTGTATTTCCATTTCTGTGCAAAATACCTTGGAGATGTTTTATTGTCCTTGAGCACCTTTATTACTGTGGTGAGACAGTGTTCCTGTGCTGGTGTTGGATATGCAGGCCATTTACTGTCTGAGCTTGTAAGTACCAGTGCTGCTGCTTTCTTTTTGGGGTGCTCCAAGCAGCACTGAACCCAAGATGTGGGAGCTCAAGCTCTGCAGCAGATAATCCAATAAAAGTATTGAAGTTTGCTTTGTAGTTATTATTGTTAGGTCCTCCTTGATCACTACACCCCATCCCTCCCCCCAAATACACAGCCCCCCAGCCCAGCCTCATCCATCAGAATGTGTTTATTTGCTGTTCACCTGCTGGTAGAAATGGCCACATTCCTTTCCAGCTTTGTCTAGGCCATGGGCCTACTGAGACCTGCTCAGTTTATGCTAGGATGTAAGTAAGCTCAGTTTTAGCTTCAGCTGTCTCAGTCAAGTGTCTGCCTAAGAAATCCTCAAAGTCTTTGAACGCACTGAAATGAGTGAGCTCAGGGTACTGAAGATTTCCTGAAACTTGTTGTCAAAGCACCAATGTTTTTCATAGGCTTTTACAAAGACTGCTTTAGTGCTGCTGAATTTTCTCTCTCCCCCAGTTTAAGAACACTGCTAAGCAAAGGAGAAATTCACTTACTTTACTCTCTGACTAATAATGGTAGAATATTGTTCTTTAATTTTGCACTTCTGTTAGTTTCTGGCATAGTCTGTTTATAGTTTTTCCTTCCTCTGGAAGGACCCTGGAATCCTTCCTCTTCAGCACAAACTTAAGAGCAAGGCTCTTGAACTGAGGGATTCCCTTTCTCTTTGGAAAAATCTCTCAGCAGCACAAAGATCCTGTATCAGTAGAGATGGGAAGGCTTTCTCTTTAATTGCTGTTGCTGATATAAATACTTTTTGTCAGGACCACAGATAGGAACATCTTGATTTTCCACCAAGACTTTGTATAATTACGTATGGCTTAAGGTTAGTCCAAGGGATTGACACTGGATCTGGTATGGAGTCTTGGAGTAGCACAAATTTGTCTATTTGCCTTTTGAGGGAATGTTGAAAACCAAGTTTTGGTCATCACAGTAGCACATTTTTTTTTATATGTCAGTAAAAATATTGTAATGTATTGGTATAATGAAAATATAATAATAACCTGATAGTAATGCTCTGGGAGTAGACTAAGCTAAATGCTACTGAACAGAGATTTCTGTGTTGGAGAAAGAAATTTCTAGGTTTCCCTTCAGTAAGTATGTGTTAAGCCTATTAACTTCAGGGAATTTGTTTGCATGTATTTAAAAGAAATAAAAGTAGATGTAGAAGATAGCTGTTGGAATGCTAGTTATTTCTTTGCATTCAGCCCYGAAGTAAAATGCAATGTTTATAAAGCAGTATTCATTTTCTAACTGCTACTGAATAATAAATCTGGAAACACTTTTTTTAGGATTGGCTCATATTATCTTCACCCTTTGCAACTGCAAAAATTGTAGCAAAGAGCTAATTTGTTCAAGACCACAAAAGTAATTGGTGGCAATGCTGTGATTAAAATGAACCCGGCAACTGCATGCCTGTGTGTGCAGCTGGAAGAATGTAKTTTTTAAATTGCTGCTCCTGAGGGTGGCAGTACCTGAGCACTTTCACAGCTGATGGAGCCAGAGATGGAAAAGGCTGATGCTCACTAATGCCATGTTGTGCTTTCTGACTGCTTACAGCTGTAAGACACAGCACTTACAGTGCTTGTCTTCGTCAGATTCATGGTTTTCTTTCTTTGGCCTTGTCTTTTTATTAGCTCTTACTAGGTTTGATGTCTCATAGTTACTGCTTTTAACTGCATTTGGATCCTTCTGTCATTGTTTCGTGTCTTTCTGTCACTGCTTCACAGCTGAACTTTTTATTTGTATTGAAGTGTGTGACTTTGTGTTTTGTGCTACATCCTGTCTGTTTTTGTGCAAAGATTGATCTGGTTCTCTGTTTGATGATTTCTATCTTTTGTGACAGAAAAGTTCCAGACTTAAATCTGTTGTTCATGGGAGTATTAAGCATAAATTGTCTCCAATCCAGCATAGGTGTTGTGACTTTTGTATAATACTGTTTTACTTGCCTTATAATTTTTTAACCTTTGTGCATGGGCTGTGTCTTAATTCCCTGAGGACACTTCACTACACATAAATGAAACTTGATTTTTATGAAGTCATTAGATCTGTCATTGCCTCTGTTAGTAAGCCTATATGTTCTTACTACTTAATTTTTATTTCTATATTTGTTCATGGGTACAAATGAGATGATATGAGAGAAGAACTATTTTCCTTAGGCCTTTAATAACGTCATACTTTGTCAATATGGTTCGTGAAATAGAATGAGAAAGTTTTATGTTCAGTGTGACCCATCAACAGGTCTTGCTGCTGTAACTTTCTGTCTTGACAATCCCAAAYTCATTTTTACCTGACATAAACGAGTTTTAAGTACAGTGATTGTCTTGATCCTCTGGTTCAGAAGTGATCATCTTAACCATGGTAAAACCAGCACTTGAAAAACAGGCTGCTGACATTATGCGTGGAATCTGGCTAGATTATTTGCTTTTTCTGATCTTTCTAAAATAAGAGACAACAATTTGACACAATTTCTCAATCTGAACAAACTCAAGACAAAATACCTTCTTTACCAATCCCAAGAAAAATTGTAGTAAGCAATGCATGAACAAATACACTACCTCTATCATGGCAATCAAATCCCTTGTCTATTAGTTAAGTAAACATAGTYAAAGTTTGTTAGTGCAGAAACAATGCAGTAAAAAGCATTGCTGGTTTCTGCATCTGATCACTGAATCACAAAAGCAATCACAAAATCACATTAGTCATGCCAAATAAAAAGCARTTCAGAATGGGTATATAAAAAGGCTGCTTGAGACTGTTTCCTACAAAGTAACATGAATTATTTGGTTGGGGTTTTTTTTACCCCTAATTGAAATATTAGTGACAACTCTCCCCCAGCCCTGAGACTGAAAGACTTGCCTCTGCATCGCCTTATGCAGAATGCTACTTTTGTTTAATATGCTAATAAATATAACATACAACTAGAATAGGAAAGGTTGCTATTAGGTGGTCAGGCAATTAGGTGGTGTTATCCAGCCACAGCAACACTCGAGTGTTCAGCCTGTACTTCTGTTGTGCCACATTGGTACAGACAGAGCCCTGAGATCGAATAAAATTCAATATGCTTTTTTCAGCCAGGGCCAAGAGTGAAATGGGCAATGCAAAAAGGCCAGCTGAAACATTAAATCTTCCCTGAAGAGCAAGAATCTTCTATGGTAGCTGCTTTTAAAATGTTTATTGAAAAGTAATAGAGAAGAAATGTTTATCTCTTTATTTAAAGTGTTTTCCTTACTACAGAGTTGTTACGCCATCTATTATATCTATATGCTTTAGAGAGTATCTTTTCTGAAGACTGCTTTAATAGTAAGTGATTATACTAATAAAAACTATTTGAAAAAAAAATGTCCTACAGTTTGCATTAAAAAATGCTAGAGCAGCTGAAAACCTCTGTCCAGTGTATTTTTAACAACTGAGGAGAACCTATTTGCTCTCCCAGGGRTTTTCACATGGGCATCTGCCTCTTCTGGAAGAATCAAGTTCTTTTAACTTCTGTCTCTTGCTATTTTCTGAAACAAGCTGGGTGTGTGTCGTCAGCAGCCTAAATCCAAACACATGATGTGSTTACAAATACTACAAGATATGATGAAAAGGCTCAGCCTTCTCTGAAGTCCATGCAGCAGAATTGGCTGAACCAGTGGGTTCAGAGCTATTGGCAAAACAATTTTAGTTGGCAGTGCTTGTGACTTACAAAGGACAATTAGCTTTCTATCTCCTGAAATAAATCTAGGTGGAGGGAGTCAAAGTATTAATTAGCCTTTCCTAGTGATAAATCCCCCTGAAGTGTCATTGGTCTGGACTTACTACTCTTTCATATTTGCTGGCTTTTAGCTGATTGAACAGTTCCTTGTCCTTTGGCCTATTGAAACTGAAGCTGAGCTCAGTACCAGGGTTTAAGACAACTACTGTGTGTAGGGATTTACATGATCACATGCAGCTARACTGAATCCTACTGAGCTATAGTGAAGTCCTCAAATTACTCTGTTAGGATTCAATGAAACTGTAATAAATTGGGAATCCCCCATCTCAGTAACCAGGAGTGAAAGGACAGCTTTGGCAGAAAGATCCTAACCAGCAATAACCAATTTCTCTGCCACCAGTGGAGGAATCTTCTTTCACCCCTCATGTCCCCTATGTTCCCCATATTTTCAGCAGCTCAGAGCTGTCCATGCATTATTGTAGTAYAGAAGGGATATGGATACTTCTCCATCCTACACAGGCTTTGCTCCAGCATTTCCCAACTGAGGAACTGCTGTCTGCTCACTATCCTCCATCATATTAAGTGAACTTTCCTGTCTGATTGTCCAGGAATCGCACTGTCAGTCACTCTCACACCATCTGACTGGGACTGAGGTCCCTTTTCCGCTACACAGCCCGCACAGTCAGACCAGGTTTCCTCATYTGCTCAACCCCRGGTTTCCCTCAGCAGAGTCTCAGATGTCCAGATCCTTCAAACAGCTTAATCCAAGGAGGGACCCAGAACTACCTGYACTACACTTACTCCTCAAAACTTCACTCCCATGGTGGATGAGGAATGCAGGAAAAGGTCACTGCCAACATTGGGCATGATTGTCCTTGCTTTGTCTAGGTCTCAGGTTTTAATGATGCCATTGGTAATGAGGACAAAACCCTTCCTGAGACCATTAACAGAGCTGCACAAGCTGCTTGTTCAGGCTGTGTGAGGAGATTCACAGGATCRCAGAACATCCTGAGCTGGAASKGRCCCACAAGGATCATCAAGTCCAGCTCCCAACTGAATGGTCCATACAAGGATCAAACCCRTAACTGTGGCATTGTTAGTACCATGCTCTAACCAAACCTGTTCATTTTCTGCCTGTTATCACTTCAGGCAACACTAAGGCTTTGTTTTCTGTCATAGTAAATCTTTCTTTTTTGATTTAAGTGACAAACAAGAGACAGATAAATGTRTTGCTGTCCAGCAAAGTGTCACTTTAGATCATACCCTCAATCCATATACCCTCAATCCATATAGCTCTGACTACAAATTATGTGATGTTTATAGTGGACAAGTTATCTTGATCTTCTGATCCTATGGTATGAATAATACAGTTCATATAAAAACTTAAATATGGAACATTATTAAAAGCTTCTTAATATGAAGTCCTTTATTATGTGTTTTATTTTAGTCTCCTGCAATGCATAACTCAGTAATGCATTTTATTGTAGCACAGTGAAAACTTGCWATACCATGTTCATATACTTATTGTAGTCCACTATATTTTAAATATGTGGAATTTTTTCCTTCCCTTTTGAAATATTTTATTTTTTTCATGTGCTTTGGGATGACAGAGACTAAAACCTGACAAAACTACTACAGTGTTACAGCTAAAAACATTGTAATGTGTGATAATTAACTGAAAAGTCTGTGTTAGTTCATCTTCAATATCATTTGCTATATTGTCAAGTATCTAACTAGTCTTTTTTAAGGCAAGAATGATGAATTTTGTTTGAGTATGCTTGATCAGTAGATGGAACGAGGGTGCCTGTTTGTTATTTACATACTTAAGTTTGCATCTTACATTCATACCAAGAAGGTGAATGAAGTATTTCATATTTCATGTAAATTACTTGAAAACTTTCAACAGTTAGTCATCAATTCCTTTCTGCAAATTGAATTCAAAATCTGTGATTGAACGACACTCAGARCCATGAYGTTGCTTTATGAAGARGGATGTTACTTGAAAATTAATAAAYCCTGTTGCTAAACAGAAGAGTTTGAGGCAAAAATTGGAAGAATGAGAAGTATGTTAAGATTTCAAATTGCAGTTATTGTAGCAATGAAGTGACTCTCTGAAGCAAACAGAATTTCAAGTGCAGTAAATGTGCTAGTCACATCAATGTCAATAAGAAAACAAAACCAGAATAATACCRAGAAGGTTGTAATTTGAAAATAAATCTTGAATCTCACTTCCTGTGTGCTGTAGTGCTTGCTTTTTCTTATGAAGTGTTCCTATGTAAGTCCATTTGGAGCTTAACGATTTTCGCTTAATTTGCTCATCCTGACAGAGATTTTCTTGTTGAGCATTTGCACATCATGAAAAAGCARTGAGGATTTGTTTACAGAGTCATATTTTTTGCTGTAATTATTGATAAAAGTCTGCAGCTGCAAGGTTTTCAAGCAGTTACACTTTTTGGATTGTTTTTCTTTAAATGGAAAGTCAGTAAGTGTAAATGTATTTCTAAAATAGAAGTATTCATGCAGTCTATCACCTCATGTTTTAGTCTTCTGGTAAATAGCTTTTTCCAAAATGAAATKTTGAAGAAACCTTTGCCTTAACAGCAATGATCTGAGGTTATGTATACATACAGTTGCAAAAAGTTGATTTCAACCATTACSTGCTCAGTTGCATTTTTTGTAGTTTATTTTCCATGAAATTGTGAAACCACATTGACATCAAACAGTTTACTGCATTCAAATCTGGTATCTAAGAAAAGGTCTCTGTTTTGATGTTTGTGCAGGGAAACAAAGGATTGTTATTTCTGAAGAGCAATTTCAGCAAGGTTATTTTTCTGTCTAATGTTAAGTTGTCCTGTAAGCACAACAATTGGAGAGAGTTGTTGATTTTCTCTCTGCAGAAAAATCAATGGATGCAACTTAAAAAAATGTAAAGTTCAAATATCAGCTTCCAYGAGATTCTTTTAAATTTTTGTCATGTTACTTTTTGTACTTTTTTGAAAATATGTTCAGTTCTAAAAAAGTGAATGGGCAATAACCATAAAAAAATAAGGATGACATTATAATGAGGACAAAAGTAAGMACTTTAAGGCTTTTTCCCTAGAATGATGGAAGCTTTTCACAATTTCTAAATAATAACAGCAGCTGTTGTTTCTTAGTATGCTTGAGAATAATCTTTGATATAACCAGAAATTGCAGTTTTTAGTTGTATTTTGGAGATATGAGCTTAGCCAGTGGGAGATATAATCTCTTTTTAACAAAATGGATGTCTGTCAGAAGACAATGGTGTCTGTGTTAATGCTCTATACTTCCATGCAATCATCAGAACATTTGAAGCATGTTTAGTCTTTGAGTGGAAAAATGCATATAAGTAAACAAAGAGATAACTCTATGAGGTTATTGGCAAAGTGAAGAGGTCATCATCTGAACTCAGCAAACTGAGTATAAACCAATAAGGTGTATGAATAATGAGTTTGTGTTTATTTTATTAGTTTAGTTTATTTTTAAAGATGAAGATGGAAGATTATTTTGTGTTACTGCAGGCAGGTGGAGGCAGTTCAAATAAACCAGTAATAGTATTCAGATGATTACTGAGAGTGCTATGTCTGGCAATTTGTAGTCTGAGAGGCTAGTAATTAGTAATTAATTTAAAAAAATTAAATTACTCTTCATATGTCTTGAATTTAATCATGTAAGTATGGATAAAATTTTACTGAGTTCTTAGGTTCATTATTTTTTAAAGRCCTAAATTTCAACTGTGGGCTAATAACTCCAAAAAGCAGAAYAGCAAATACTTAACTACTTGCATATGTTTTTGTCTTTCATTTTCCTAAAACTTATCTTTGAAATAGTTCTATAAAAGTTCAATGTTTTTCTTATGCACTCATGAATTTACTTTACTTGGACCTCTGTTAGGATGGTTGGCAGTTCTTTGGACATTGAGAACTGTAGTGGTACTTGCAGAAAAGAGGGGAGAACACAAAGGTTATCAAAGGTTAAGCGTCCTCTTCAGGAGCCATRAGCATTAAAGAGATTTTACAGTAGCTGTAAACTCTCCACGGTACCTTCTGACTGCTGTAAAAAATCTGGATAGCGCATATCCAACGTGAGTTTCAGGTTTCTGTGGCAACCATTGGTTTGYAGTGTGAGTTCTGTCAGTCTCCTCTGTGAAAGCCTCTTGCTTTGGYCATTTAACAATCTGCTCCCAAGTTTCTGCTGCCTGCTCTTTGATACTGTTGTGTTACCACGGGACGTGTGGGGAGCACACAGCCCGTGGCACACAGGTTTGAAAACAGGAAAACTTAGGGACGCTGGGCTTAAATGTAGGACTAAATGGTCAGRCAATTATATTTAGACAAGAGTCTTCCTGTGTTGATTGTGATATATGTTAAATGTTATACTTGGCTTGATGTCACATGCCACCAGGAGCTTTATGTTTTGTCAAGTACTTGGAGAGGCTGGGAGTAATCCTCACCTTCTATTGAGAGCTGTGTATGCAGCAYGGGATGAGAGTGCCCCAGCTCCCACTGATCATCTGAAACTGTGGAAACCCATACTCAGCCATAAATATAACACAATTTACAAATGTTACATGCCCAATGGAACCWGGTTCAGGATTAATTAGCGTAGTCAAGGGGAAGCAATGCCTTACYAAACAAATCTTCAATTAAAACATGGGTATCTGGAAAAAAAGTAATTTGGGAAAGCAAAACCTATTGCCTCAATATAAGATTATTTTCTTAAACATACAGAAGATAAGTCCTGACCTGTTACCAGCAAAATTTRATGAGAGACATCTTTACATAGTTCATGTATGTACAGTTTTTGTCTAATTCTTTTGATTTTTTTTCCTTAAGATGGATTTTCTAACACGATTTCGCTGATGTTCTATTGAACTTCAGGTAATAGGAATTTAACTACAAACTTTCTGCCCTTCTCTTACATGATTCTTCACTGTTTTCCTCCTTTACTGAGTTTGCCTTTTATTAAGGAACCTGCAGCTTTTCCAGTCAGTAACCAAGTGTCTTGTGGCATTGTTGTGCATCTTGAGACAATGGGACAGCTACAACCAGGCCAGGCCATGGCCATTTGCCAGGCTTTGAAGGCAGTGGTAAGAATGTGTGCAATGTCCAGCAATGAATAAGAGTAACCCAACACCAAAGATGGCCAAATGCATTATATATATATATATATATATATATATATGTTTGCTTTTTGTATATACCTGTTGTATATAGTCTTCTGTTAAGAGAAATGGTTCAGATTTTAACAGAAGCTTTAGCACAGCTCAGCTCTTGTTTTTTTCTGCTGAAGATTGTGATGGGAAGGGGAGAAGTTCTTGAAATTCTTTGCAGCTGAAAGTTKTGCTGTTGAAATGTTAAGTGAGATTTTCCTCTTAAACCTAGAATGTTCTAATTGCATTTTCTTTTTAAAGGTTTCTAGAAGGATTTACTAGTGGTGGTTAGCATGAGGCAGAGCAGATGCACTCAGCTCTTTGAACCACAGTTGGCTGCCTAGGACCAGAGAATGACAGGATCTTGCTGGCATCATTCATCATTGACTCCCATAGCATATCCATTTTGTGGTAATTAATACAACACTTTCCATTTAGTTTTCTGTCAGTGCAGTGCTGCTGCCTGAGGCTTCATTTGCCTTGCTGCTCGAAGTTGGGAGCAGCTGCAGCCCAACCTGCAGCTTTCTTGCTGCATTTTTCTGATGGCTGTTTGTGGGACAGGAATGGGTTTGCAGAAACCTCAATATTCCTGWGCTCATGAGAAAGGGTAAAGTTATMCTTAGAAAKTAAACTCATTTTCCTGATTTAGCTTCCTTATTTCCCCTATTCTTTTTGCTTGCAACCAGCTGGAATGCAAAAACCCTTGTCTCTTTGTACTTTGCCTTTCCTGCAACCCTTTTTACTCCTGGGTTTTACAGTATATTTCTGTGTTCCTGTAATTTCTGTTCCTACTTGTTTCTGTGTTCTTTGCTTAGATTSTGAATCTTGGTCTTCCAAAATGCCTTGCTTTCTCCAAAACACTTACATTTTTATCTAAAAATCTCTCTTGAGTACTTTCCACTCTTTTCTCTTACACCTATGTGTCTGTGGAGACCATTTAATGCTTCCCTCAGGAGTTTGTAGAGCTCATTTCTTCATCATCTTTGTTTGCTTCAAGTCAGATAATGACACTAGTAGAAATTTGGCTCCTAAGTTCCTCTACATTTCAAAAATCATGTCTGTGACATCCACACATGTAAKCCAAACCAGGAGTTGCCTTTGTCTGGCACCACAAACTAATTTCTAAAGAGTACAACATGTTAGCATTGATGGTATAAAAGATAATGTTAGGTGAAGAGAATATATTTTATAAATATCTAAATTACACAAGAGGTTATGTTTGCTCGGAGATTTATCATGTCATCTTAGATGGTGTCATGTTTCTTTTAAAATTTACCCAAAATTGGTTCAGCTTTCTTTTCCTGAAATAGTTGCATGAATATGGATTCATGGGAGGTAGAGAAGACATCAATTTTTTGTGCTCAGGGAATTAAAAAAACTGAATTATATTTGGAAAAATTAAAAGGTTTGTGATTTGAGCAGGGGAAGACAGAGTCATTGTATAATCACATTGTATTCTGTGAAAATGTCTTTTGGTAATGGCTAATCGCTCTTGTGCAATAATATATTTTTGGAATGAAATAAAGGAAACATGCATAGCTTTCCAATTAGATTAATGCATAGAATCCCAGCATATTTTTGCATTTAAAAAATAGTATTATTTGAACATTACACTACCTTCCAGAWTTCCCATAATTCTTCCATTTCTAAAGAGACAGCTCTGATAGSTCATATAAATTTATCAAGCTGATTGTGTGCTGAATAATTGCTCTGCTTATTTCAATAAGGTTCTTCTTTGAACCATTTTTCTGTTTTATGTCTCTATATTGGATTGAATTTAGGGTGTTGAGGGTCAAGCCAAACAAGGCATATATTTAATTATGTTTGCCTCAACAGTTTAGATGTTGCCTTTGTGCTGTGCAGCATGTTGTGCCAGCTGATGGATCAGAAGAATAAATATCAAACCATCATGAAGGTATCAGAATGCAAGCCAGTATCTGTGATGAATGTGCTTTCTGGCATTTGCTGATTAATTTAGCTTGTAGTAGTAGTAGTAGATTTGATTGGCTTGCTGTTCACAACTGTAGTTAACGTCATAAAAATAAAGTTGTTGTATAAGAAAATCKGAAAGTGGTAAAGACTGAAAATGTAATTTCTAAAAAACCCCATGAACATTTTCCAAATCACAGTTAGACCCCATGGGCAGATACTGAACTTTTGATATTGTCCCTGTGGGGAAAGTGTGATGGATTGGGATCATAACCTACACTATTTTACCTATCTAACTCCTTAGAAACCTCTGTTGTCTCAGCTATTGAAATTCACCTACAGCCCTGAAATGGGTAAAGTGCTTTCTGTAATAAATATGACAATAAGCAAAGCTGCTTTTTTTTTCCAGAACAACAAAAACCAATAAACAAAAACCAAACCCCAACCTTCTTTATTTCAGTAGTATTTTTCCAAGCTAAAGCTTGCGTYGATTAAAGCCAAGTTACAATTCAAACCTTTAGTTAATTATTAAGCATAAGCAATGCAGCCAGTACCAATATTAGTGGCATTTTTATAGCTTTGTATAATGGGTTTTTTKCTTATTTGTCTAAAAATTTCAGCTTTCAACTTGCCATGGATATTTGTGTTTACAGCCGATAATTACATTTTAGTAAGTGTGGGGGRAAAACTGTGGGCTTCTGTAATTCCCAGTATGGGATCTTGCATTCACAAGGTCAGTTAATGCTTTTGACATACTTTTCCTTTTCTCTTGGAAAAGAACATAAAGGTGTTTTATGACACCAGGGTCCTCTGAACTCAATTTCCTATTCTGTAAAGTTTTAAGTGCACCCCCTTGCCCGTTCTTCTATTGGCTGAGATAACAAATGGATGTGTTAGTTGTTTGTGCTGAATTATCAGCCATAAATTTAACAGCACTGAATGGCACTGCTGGTGCTGTAAAATTAGCAGTGGAATACAAAGTAAACATTAAATTCTGTACTGAGCAGATCATGGCTATGTAAACCTTGCACTGCCCTCACACCCCAGTATCTCTTCAAGCTGAAGAAGTTACCACATTATTTTAAATGCTCTGTGCTACATTTGCAAGCTTCTGTGTTCAACCATTAAGYTCATCATCCTTTAGAGTGACACTTAAAATGAGACAAACACATGGCCTGGATGCTACTAATTGACATTGATGGTGGTTCTGGGTGTCTGCTGATTTACCTTCAGAAAACTGTGGCACAACTTCCTAGTGACCAACACGTATTATTATTGTTAATCACTGCTCAGTTGTGTTGAACTTAAAACAAATCTGGTGCACAAATAAATAATCTCACAGCTGAAATATTATTGCACTCTAATTATTGTGTTGAATACAAATATTAGGAAGATATAATACTTTATGCATTAAGGGAACAGAAAGCCTGATGATGTTAGATGTGAACCTTTACATAGCCCCATGTTTCCCATAAAGAAAGATCTTGGACGTTATGAGTTTATTCAGTGAAATGCTTCTTTTGTTTCTGAGTTAACTCAAGCTTCTTCTGAGCTATCTGGAGAGAGCAATCCAAGGCACTTACTAACCTGCTGATCTAAAAGGGGAGGGTATGGTGGAAAGGGAAGATCAAGGTCTATGTGAACCCTCCCAAGTTTTACTTTGTGAAAGTAAAGTATTGCTTCAATTTTATTTTTTTTTTCTAGTAGAGACAAACAAACAAAAGATCTCAGCTTGTATGTGGATGTGTTTTATTGTAGTATTAGCCTTATTTTCCAGCTTTGTGGMGATAAACGCAATTCCATGCTGAAGGCAGAATACAAATCCATGCATTAAGGCAGATATAGCCAATTTTCCTGGGACTGTGCAYTGTAGAACAAAGTCTGTGATTCCCKGAGAAAGTTAAAGAGGACTTAGCACATGGTTCATGGGAGGGGAATAMGAATTATTTCCCCAGTTCTCCACTTCACTGTAATGGTAGAGTTGGACATGCTGGAGCCAAGTAGTTTATTTGTRTTTGATAGCTGATTTCTTGTACAATGGGAAATGCACTAAAAATTCCCTTTATTACTTTTTCTTTCAAAATTTCCCCTTCTCCATTCATATAAGTAAAGGCAACAGTTCTATACCRAAGTATTTTTTCAACTGCATAATTAATTTTTTCTTGAGGTATGAGTAGAAAATAGATGTAAGGTAAACTTTAATTCTTTATCTTTCTGTGCTGMAGATGGCTAAGAATGTTCATTTAACCAGGTGTTTTAAAATGCTGTGATGGAGTTATTGGCTTATATTGGTCTAGATCTATATCAAGAGCCCTGTCACATGTTCTTGAATGTTTTTCCATGCCTGACATTGTTTCCAGCAGGACCTAGATGTCTAAGGCCCTGAGATCCCAGTCCTGTTATGAGTCTGGGTTCTACTGGTGCTCCTCTTGTTGATTATGTCATTAACTCTGCTTGTCCTTRTCCAGATTTGTCAGTAAAAACACAGAGATATAAGAAAAGATATTTGGAAAATGTTAAAATGCAAATTATAGTAATGTGGAAAGCTATTTTGAGATGTTGCACAGTCATATACTTTGGGAAATCTCATTTTTGCCWGTTTGCAAAACTCTAATCTTCTATTTGGATAGCATGTCAAATAAATTTGAGATTTAATTATTTTTTAAACAGAACAATAAATATATTTATATGTTATTTTTATTTTTTTCCTTGAAAACCTGGGAAAATGTATTTAAATTTACTACAAGATGACAGCAAATTATGACCTTCCCTGGAGCATTAATTCTCCTTGATAAAACATCGGATTTACTTCGATGAAATGAATTTCTTCAAAATATGTAGGATTAATAAAGATAACATAGAGTACTATTTATTTAAACTCATCTTCTGAAGGTTTATATTTACCTGTATGGACATGTYTTTAAATATTCTGAGACACTGTTAGCCGTGATTAAGTTACAAGGGATTTGTTCATGTATCTGGAGTTCCAGAACTTCTAGACTTAACAAGAAGGTGTTTTTTGTGGGTTTTTTTTTTTTGTTTGTTTGTTTTTTTGGAGTTTTTTTTTCTGTTCTGGGAGATCCCAWAGGAGTGATTCCCTATCTCTTTTAAAAGCTTGACTTAATTAAAGAACTGATGATTCATTTTTCTTCAAGGAAGCTGGAAATGGCATTGATTTTGTTGATCCTTGGCTGAAACCTCTACTCTCCAAAGGGTAAAACTCTCGGGCTTTTGTTACTTTAGGATTAAGGTCTCCTTATTATCTGAGTTGAAAATCAGAATCAAACCACACTCATGTGAATGTGATTAATTTGCTTGTTGCATGCCACCAGAGAGTTTCATGTTATCAGAAAGACCCTTTTGTTGACAAATCTCATATAGTCTGAAGAAGGAGAATGAGATAGGAGAAACCGCTTTCTCTCCAAAATCAACATCAAAATCTTGAAGAAACTTCTARCAGGGAAAAGATTTAGAGTGTAATGTTGCATTTTTATTTGCTTGCTGAATTTGGTGTTTTGGGAAGGAACGATTCACTCTGAAGGAATTTTTTTTGGACATCTCAGTTTCTCTTGGGTTCTGAGTTCCAGTTAMAATTTCTAACTGCAGTTTTTCTTTYCCTATGAGTCCAAGTTTCTGCTTTGCTCAAAAATGCTACTGTTTGGTTAATTTGTGAATTGCTGCTGAGGTAGAAGTTTGGGTTGAGATGTATTAGTCAAACCACATGGGAAAAAACCCATTTTCCCTCCTCCTTCCTCTCTTTTGGTTTTACTTTATGTTTTAAAAAGCTGACCAAACTCCTCCGAGGCTGCAGGTAGTCCCAGACACTTCCTTTGCAAAAAAGAGATCCAAGCAAAGCATACATCTTTTCTATCAGGCTGCTCAGTCCAGCTTTCAAGAGGTGATTTCACATCTGAATAAAGTACAAGAATCTCCTGGAGACTGCAGAATAGAGTTAGGAGAGGACTGGTAGAGAAAGAGAGGTGTAGATCTAATCTACACTGACTTTACCAGCCAAGYCTACTGGCTGTAGATGCAGTTCATCCTTGCCAAGAGATTCTTTTCCCACATTGCTCAAATAGCTCAGTTACTTGTCTAAACACACTATTAAGCATTGTCTGGGCTAAAAAGCAGGGGGGCTCTGTGGTGCTGCTCTTTCTTTCCAATTCCTTTGGGTCTACGTGCTTGGTTCCCTTCATTTATGACTTGGAGGGGAGAGGGGAGATGAGCCAGATAATTGTATTTGGGTCACATCTTAACATGGAATTAARGACTCAGTAATTGCATCCACAGCATAAGTCATAGTCTGTATTTGCCTTCAGGACTTTGGCAAATGAATATTTGAGTAATTTCATGCTGATGTTATGCCAAAAACTTTCACCAGTACGGTAAACATAGTTTTGAGTCCTGAGCATGGAGSTGGATAACTAATGCCTTACTGGCAGAAGAAAAAAGAGCAATATTAGAAAAGTATATTTGGACCAATGGCTAAATAATCTAACACTGCCATATGTTATTTGACAAACAATAAATCCTCTCACCAGCAATAAATCCCAAAAACTTGATAAACGAGCACTTACTTTTCGGAGTTTGTTAGCCAGTCAGAACCATACCTTTGTCCATACAGTAATAGAGACAGTAACAAAGAGTAACTATTAAAATAGGCATTTTCYTAACCAGTTGTGGGATTTAAGATTAAGGGTTTTTTGTTGTTGTGGGAAAAGGAAAAGCAAGCAACCAAACAACCATGCAGAAAAACTTGCATGTAGGCACACCTTTCTTTAAACTGCCTGTGATCATGACCTGATTACTAAAATGCCATGTGCTCCATTTAAAATCAGGAATTTTTAACTGGATGGTTTTCAGCTATCATCCATAGTTATTATTGCCACATAACTTTCCTAGTGTGCTGTTTCCACATGCTTACTTATGCAGGCAGAAACTTCAGTGAAGCCATGAGCAACTTTGCTAAGTATAGGAAACTGAGGGCGTAGGTCAGAAAATGTCTATTTGAATAATAAAAATATGCTCTAGATGTGCACTTTCTTGGGTGAGTGCATTTTCTTCCCTCCTGAATAAAGATTAAGAAAATAAAATAAGGTATTTTTCATTCAGGGCATTCATTTACAAATATCTTGAGAGTTTTCCCTGAATGGGTTGTGTGAATTTTCCTAATCTTGTAGGACTTAATTTTATCCTGGAAACTCTCTTGGAGAGTCACAYGTAATTCTTTGATTTCTCCTCTTTGCTTAAGTGTTCAGTCATTGCAGTTGGAGCTTTTGCCAAAGTGGATGAAAGTTTTATGTTCTTTAAGATGTGCTGTGCAGCTGCTTAAGGCACAACTGCTTAACCAAAAAAAGTAAGAGCTAGATTTCAAACATTTTAGTCTTGCAAGCAAGAAGGAAGAGTAGTTCACAGTTGAGCAGTGGGTTTTCTGAAGCAAGTGAGTAAGCAGGTTTGGACTACTCTATCAGTATGATCACAGGAATGCTTACCCCTGCAGCACACTGTTTTGTTTCCCTTTGCATATCAATTCCTTACTCCCTGCCATGTGTTCCTCTGATTATTTTTCATGGCAATTCTGAACATGAAGACAACATTTCTTTGGAAAACTAAAAACAAGCTGAATATTCTTTTTTGGTTCTTGGCTACTGGAATATTTTAACATTTTTCATTTTAAACAGGTACATTGCTGTTTGTCTTTTCTTAACTCGCAGGATTTGTGTTTAGTGAGCCAGGCTTTCATTTTTATAATTACATTTTTATCAGAGCAAGTGCATTTGTCATGCTAGAAAATACTTTCATCTTGAGATTTAAAAACTTAGCTCTATTTCAGCACKTTATTTTCATGGCACTAGATCCAATTCTTCCTTGTTTCAAGCGCTTTTATCGTAGCTGTCACTGGCAACAGAAACCATGGTCTTTAATCAGTCCTTCCAACTGCTGTGTGGTAAGTAGCTGGAGTGGGCATATGATTTAGACATGAGTAACTCAAGCAAATGTGATAAATGAACTGTTGATCTCAAAATCTTTGTTGGCAAGTGTACAASTTTTAATTGAGATGGGATGAGTAACTCACAGAAAACGTGAGTTACAGTGAAAGCTCAATCTGAACCTGAAACCAAACTCAATGGTTTCCAATATTAAAAAAATATTTCTCATTYCTATGCCCTTTTATATCTTTTTATGCTTGATATAAAGCTTGCTGATCTCTAGGACAGCAGAGGGGCAGTGCAAGTAGTAAAAAGCTAGGAAATATAGAAATGAAAATTAGTTYTGCATTAGGATAATGTTGAAGTACAAACCTTAAAATGTTCAGCAAACAGAAGTGAGTTTTCTGCACTGATAGTTACATTTGAATGCCCAGAATTTAAAAAAAATATAGCAAACCCTCCATACCTCATCTAGTTCCTTATTTAATGAATAATTCAAATATTCTCATGAAGAGAACTAAGTTTCCTACTGTAGAATAAGTTTCCTAAGTATCACAGAGATGCAGTGAAAAGAATATGCTGAGAGGAAATAAACTGTCTTCATTTTGCAGAGCATGAAGCAAGGTACAAAGAGCTTTAAGCCTAATATTGTCACATTCTCTAATTCCGTATGTTCTTTTAAATGCCCAGAGTACTTTGAATGATTTAATTCTTTTTCCTTAGGAACACTTACTTCCTAGTGTCTTTGGGTGTACCTTTTTGCATGATCAACATTTCTGTAAATCTGGATCTCAGCAAATGGATGAGCACAATGTCCAGTTGTCAGCTGTGAGTTTAGTTTGCTGAAGAGAGCTCCAGGAGTGAGGAGGTAAAGACCAAATCTGTCAGATCTTTGAGGAAGGCACTGAACTGCCTTATCCATATGACCATCCTTCTGTCTCCTGCAGTCATTTGGCACAAACATTCTGAAGTCCTGTAACCAAAGGTGTATTTATCCTATAGATAGAAGACTACTGCAGTGGGTGACTCCCAGGAGACTAATCTTTCCATCCTGTGCATAGAAGAGGTCAGGCCTCCTCTGAAATGAGGGAGAGGTGCTCTGAATGATACCTTATTAGAGTTGAATGCAAGAATAGGAAGAGCAGAAGCTCTTTTTGGAGATTTTGCTGCACAATGCACTTGACTTTCTCTGTTAGCCAATTCAAAATGAATTATAAAGGAGACACTTGGTGTAAAGGGACAGCTCCAGATCACAATTAATGTCCTATCTCATACATGCTTTTCATGTAACAGGAAAGTTGAGAGCCTGTACCAAAGAGGTACACTCTGTTCAAAATTCAGATGAAGAAATAGATCAGCCCTGTCACTTCATTGATTAGCACTCTCATTTGTTTGACTTGCAACACTGAAATGCAATGAATGAGATGATACAAAGAGGCATTGTAGTTGCTGTAGTTGTGGTGTTTGACTTTATGCCATTATACAGCAACASTCTGATACTCAAAAAATTCTGCAGTGTAATTCAAATGGTACAAATTGGTCTGATTTCATTGTTTTCTTATGGCTAGGCTTTTCAAAATGAATGCTAAAACATTTTGGCAAGAATTTCCTAAGTAATTGGTATATTGTCTTTCTGTTTAAGTGCAGCTTACTAAAGTATTTATCTAAAGAAAACACTGTCAATATCTTCTGATGTGTACATGAATTTATTGAAGTGCACATTAGGGAAAATATCCTGTCACCCAGCTCTCTCTGAGTGCCATGGTATGCTTTGAGTTTGCAATATATGTGTCTGGAAAAAAACAACTCCCCTTCATTCTGCATTTTCATTGTATTCAATTCCTCATGTAGCACCTACATGAATAGCCTTAAGATAATGCCTGAACTYTCCTTTGCAAAGCAATCAAGAGCATTATCTTGACCTCCATGGGACCTTTTTTATCCAAGTGACATAACAGTAACCAGAACAGCCCATCTGCTGAAACTGGCTTATCTGGGATGCTCTGTGGGCAGTTCCAGCCAGCTGAGATTCCCAGTTATCCTATGAGGAGAAATGAAAGAACGTGGCTGTTTTCCACATTTTGTTTTATACATTTTACACCAGATTCATTGGACTTCATTGCTGTCAATACTGATGCAAACAACAATTTTGCAGCTGGCCAGGGATCAAGTTTGAACTAAGGGATTACAATGTCAAATGTTATGTCCTACAAAGGTGTGCAGTGGAGGTGTTGCCAGAAGCCTTCTTGCTGGACTTCATTCTCAGGGAATAGCCTCAAATAGGTCATTAGTACTGCTGCTTGCAGTCTTCATCCCAGATCTCTTTGAGAAAAAGAGGCCAATGATACCAGATTCCTGCTCTGAACATCTCAGGGAAGCAGTGCCTGGCAGCATGAATACCTGGGGTGGCTGCAGAGAAGTCTGCCCCAGGCATGCTCTGATGTGTCCTCTGCKGGATGGCAGCCTGGCTTCCCTGCCTGTCCTGGACCTGCTGCTTCTGCTGAGCTGCCACCTCTCCTGCTCATGTGGGCTGCTCCCTCATGTGGAAAGGCTTCATCGTTCATCCATGTCCAGGCTCTTCTTGTTTGCTTTTTCATGCAAGGAGATTCTTATGCAAGAGGGTAAGCAAGTGTTCACACACATAAAACTGATAGTTATAAATKGTTTGGGTTTTTYTATTCTTATTTTTTCTGTTCTTTGATAAATAATTCGAAGTGACAAAATATTGGTGTTAATATTGGAACTCCATACCTTTCYTGAGCTCCCTGGTTGGGAACACCAGACAGTGTGTGAAAATTTTTCATTCCTGTGCAAAATTCAAATGTGTGACAAGAATTCATTTCAGCAAAATAGTGTTACTGAAAGTGTAAAAGTCTGMCACCTTTTGCTATTATATTTTCACCAGCACTTTCATCCACAAGATCTTCTGGTTTTGTATCTGGGTGGGAGGATTCTTATCTTCCCACAATTCTGCAGCCTTTAAAATTGCTCTAAAGCTACAAAGCTAATAGAACATTTATCACAGAGCAGGATGTTATTACTTTTAATTCCAGTCCCAGTTGTTCTCTCTTGGATCTTCTCACAGGGAAAATTACTTGCATACTGGTTTAGTGTAGCATTTTAATAGATTACCTCCTTCTACCTTTCCCCTGCCTTCTTTATTTCCTTCCTGGATTTCTTTTATCTGCTCTTGTTTAGCTGGCTACTCTTCTCACAAGAAAGGCTATTTTTAAATGAAAATACATTACATGCAGAAACAGTAGCTTGCAATTTGTAATTTAGGCAGAATTTATTCCATTCCCACTAACTATGAATGGGTCTATAATGCATATGTAATTGAACATAACTTGATCAGAGGAGCACTATTAAGTTTACATTGCTTTTAGGTTTTGAAAGAGATCACAGCAGTATTAAAATGTTTGTTTCCAAAGCGAAATAGAATAGCTATTAATCCATTTTGTATATTTTAATAAAGAGACAAACACCCTTGATCATGGTTTTGTTTTCATTTTCATTAGCTGTTATATGAGACTTCTTTCCTGTTAACAAAATGTGATTTTTTTGTCCTACTTGAAATAGCTCCTTGCAAGTCTTCTGTATTTGTGGCAGAGGTTATTTGTTGTCATTTTAATTTACAGCTTTTTAAAATAACTGGTCTGCAACAGCTGCTATGTTGTTGATTCTTCAGGTAGCACAATAAATTGAATTTTGTGTATGAAATAGCCATACATCTATTATTAAAACTCATGCTGTTTCACAGACATTTGTGAAGTTCAGTTTCTTCTGAGGGATCTTTTAATCAAAGCTAATCACTCATCCCTCTGYCCCCCATTTGCATGCCTGTCTGTTAGCAGGACAGATTGCAACATTACAATGTTCATAGCATAATGTGAAATCCTTTTGCTATTTTCATTCTTCTCATTAATGTATTGTGGTTTCATTCCTTGCTGAACAACCTTTTATTTTCCAGAACTACATACACTATTTGTATAATGACACAGGGGCCATTCTTTTAGAAAATGTGATCTTTCACATTTTCTAACAGAATTGTTAGAAATTGTGGTTTGAGCAAAGGAATGAATTTTRCTGGCCACCCAAACATAATACATCTGTTGTAGTGTGTCTGTCTTTTATTTTCGAGGAGTATTGAAATGGTTCAGCATTTAGCTGCAGGGCTTTTAGTCTCAGAACAATTTGTGTATGTGCATGCAGTGATTAAGTCAAAAGGAGAGCAGTGACAGGGCACATTGAACACTTAAGCATCGGAAGCAATTGTGTTCTGAGGGGGAAACGGAYGTCCTACTTTATTCAGAATGTTGTTGAGAGCTAGTTTTTATAACAACTGATTAAGAATTCCATCCTAAATTAACACTGCAATCAGAACTGAAACCTCAGAGCCTTAATGTGCTGCTGCCCATGAGTTAGACCTCAGCCAGGCTGAGCCAGGGTGACAAGGTGCTCCAGGCACCAGAGCAGAAATTCTCCTGGAGACCCTGGTGCAGACCAGGTGAGGCAGCTGTTCCTGCAGCCTATGGAGTTCTGAAGGGCAGCACAGATCCACCTGCAGCCTGTGGAGGAATCCACACCAGAGCAGGTGGATGTTCAAAGGAGGCTGTGGCCCTGTAGGAAGCCCACACTGGAGCAGGCTCATGGAAGGACCTGTGGGCCCATGCAAAGAGGAGCCCATGCTGTAGCCCATGCTGGTGCTGACAGGACTTGTGACCCTGAGRGGGACCCACAGTAGAGCTGCCTGCTCCTGAAGGACTGCACTGCATGGCAAGAGACCCACACTGGAGCAGTTGCTGAAGAACTGCAGCCTGTGGGAAGGACCCACACTGGAAGAGGTCATGGGTAACTGTCTGCCATAGGAGTGACCCCAGGCTTGAGCAGGGGAAGAGTCCTTCTGCAGAGGAGGACAGAGTGGAGGAGACATGTGATGAAGTCACAACAGCTCCCATTCCCTGTCCTCCTGCACCAATGGTGGGAGGCAGAGAATTCAAGAGTGATGTGAAGCCTGGGGAGAAGCTAGGAGTGGGCAGGAGAAAGGTGTTYTTAAGATTGGGTGYTTATTYTTGTTATCCTACTCTGATTTGATTGGTGATAAATTAAATCARTTTYCCCAGGCTGCATCTGTTTTGCCTGTGATCTCTCCTTGCCTTTATTTAGATCCACAAGCCTTTTGTTATATTTTCTCTCCCCTGCCCAGCTGAGGAGAGGATGACAGAGCAGCTGGTGGTGAGTAATCGTCATCCAGTCAGGGTCAGCCCAGCAAAAATAGGGAGGTGCTCAACATTCTTAGAAGCCAACAATTGTATTTCTCTCCATGTTTCTACCAAGAAATTATCTTGAATTTATTCAGAGTGCTCCTGTGCAATTCTCTAGTCTTTATTTCTGAATTACAAGAGAAAAYACCAGTAAATTTAAAAGTGAAATGAAGCACATGCTGTTGAAAATGGGCAGAATACCAGTATATTTTAGCAAAAGATCACAGTACAGAAGTGCAGYATTGTGACTAAAATGTAAATCTACCAATTCTAGTTTTATCTTAAATGTATGTTTACTTCAAGTTTCAGATGCCCAACTTTCTGATTGACTAACTGAAAGGACTGATGTGTACAGCATACAAATGTGCACTGTCTTAGAAAAGTTCTGGTACTTGATTGAAGTTTAATTAAAAAACCAAAACKGAATCTTTTAGAAATCCTAAAATAAAGTTCTTAAAGATATCCACAAATGCAAAAGCTACATGATACAGATATTGAATCAAAGATAGTTTAGAACAGTTTTAATGGCATATTCTGTATATAACATGGTATTAAATGATGAACATTTTGCACAGAAATTTGCATAATTCCATGTGTGGGTTTTCTTTTTATTTTAAATTCTGTAAACTCTCCACAAGTTGCCCTTTTCATTGATTTATTGGGCTGCATTTTTGCTATCATTAAGAAAAGACTTTTTTTCCTACACAGGCATTAGCAAACTGACCTAGCCATACCTTACTGTTGAAAAATGGTGTCTGCAGCAGCCACTATATGCCCCTTCTTGAACATGACAAGTAGCTGCCTTTCAGCACAAAGGGGAAGAAACTGTCTTAACCAATTTTCAGGGCTTCTACAGTGTTTCTCAGCAGGTKTCTTAGTTTTGCTCTGTTAAGTGATTTGGTGTTTTTTTCCTCCAGTTTTCTTGAATGCTGTGCTATTTCTTCTATAATCCTTTTCTGCCAGAGGCAGAGGGGACACTAAACAGCACARCTCTGTGGATGAAAGCAGATGTGGAAAGTGCTTCATGAAGTATTGCTTCTGGCCATGTTTTTGTGTCCCACCATGAGCCTGCTTGCTTCTCCTGAGAAGACCTAAATTTCACACTTGTTTCCTGAAGATCTGGTTGAGGTRGGTAGCTTTTGAATTTTTTTTAGTCTATGGGATCTTAATCAGAACAAGTACCTTCAGTCTGTCTTTCAATTTTTGAAGCCAGTCTATTTTATTTTATTTTTTTTAATTAAAGTGCCTTCTTGCTAACAAGGCAGCTTCTAGCTGTCATTTGCTAACTTATGGAGGCAGAAGCATCAAATGAAGTCTGCAACAGAGGCATGCTGAACTCATCCATCTTCCTTCCCTGTCCCTTGCCCTTATCTGGAGCACAAGTGAAAAGAGCAGAGAGAGCTGAACAATCTGGGGAGCCCATATAGCTGGAAAGGAATAAAGACATTTTCTCTCTCTTCTTCTTCAACATTTAGAGAAGGCAGGGAGAGGTTCTGCTAAGGCCTGCCATGACATGGGAGAGAACCGTGAAGAGAAGAATTGAGGCTCAGRTTTAGTCAGAACTGATGGGTTAAAGTCAGGGTTCAAATCCCTCAGAGAAGTTTGGGATAGGAACCAGGCAGGTGTGCAAATCAAAGTTTAGAAGGGACTTACATCATGGTTATATCAAAAAAACATTTCTATTTCTTATATATGGAAAAGAGAAGGTCTAATTTGGAGGTTTGGCAGTAAAATAAAATGGTTAGCAGGGAGCTGATARTATTTTGACACTGTTGGCAGTATTGAAGTTGTGTCAGGCAGCCAGAGAAAAACTGTGTGTGCAAAGCTTTCTGATATATTGGGGCTGGCAGCAGGCYCTCCATGCCCTTGGCTGAGATGAAMTAAGCCAAAGAGAGCCCATGTCCCTGTGTGTCTGTGCCACCCAGCACTGTTTGTGAGGCAACCAGACAGATGTGCTCTTTGCATCTCAGCCCTGGTTTGGTGGTCAGCCTGGTCACCTGGACATGTGGATTCACAGAGCATCCCTGCCTGCTGGGGAGGTGCAAGACAAGAGTTGGCCTCCAGTGGAGAGCCCCAGCTGCACTGGGGCAGGATGCAAAGGCGGGTGGAAGGCAGCCCTCCCAAAGCCACATGGTGAACCAAACCAGCAGGGAACAGGCAGGCATCTCCACTCATGACAACCACACCCACCCACTGACAAGCTAAAGAACCTCCCAGTCTTGGCAGTGCCCATACACCTCCWCAGGCTGCTGCTCCCACACTTCCAGAGCCTGCTGGAGCAGCAGGCAGGGAAAGGTTCATCCCTCTGGCCCTCTTGCTCCCACCAGTGCCCAGCAGCCAAATCCTGTGTGGTCTCCAGTGTGCTGCTTATGCTTCACTTCCATGTTTTGTGACTTTTCCAAATGGGCTGAGATGTCACACCATGACATCCATGCAGCCAGAAGACCCTGGGTCTGCTCTGCCTCCCTCCTGTTGTCCATAGTTTGCAATGCCCATGAAGCATACAAATGCCTCCTACATTAGGTAGTGTGGGGAAAACTCCTAGGAGAGATGAAGATGTTTAAAAATAAATAAATAAAAGGAGGAATAACAAGATTTGGAGATTCCATAASCTAACAGATACTTCTGTGTCTTGAGTAGAAATGTTCTTTAAAACTGCACAAAAATGCTGTCATTTTTGTCATATGTCACAATCAACATAAATTGTGTTGATTGCTTCTCAGGCATTTAGTATTTTTTTTACTCTACTCTGGAAGAGGTTAAAAGACTAAAAGATTTTTTTTCTGAGCTTCCTCAGAGCTAAGAAATCCTATGGGCCTTTACATGTGAGAAGATTCATATCATAATTATTTTTATATGCCTCTGGGGCTGTTTTTTTGCAAATATGTTTTTCATTGCGTCTTTACTCATCTGAAGAGGCAAAGGGGAGCCAGTTCTACAGAAAACCCAATATTTTTCCCTTAACAGTGGTACCCATACAAAAATATTTTTGTTCATATGCAATATTTTTTATGTGCATGCTGCTCTGAAGCACAGCAATGACCTGACTTGTTGATGATGGATTTTGACTTCTGAAATGCATGGCTTATATTAGTCCTGCATATATGTCTTYCTTTAACAATTCTGAATCATATTAAATTTAATCACTTAGGTGCTACAGATTAACTTGAATTTAAATTAGAGACTATTATTTAGTGTCTACCATTAGTTTCTTTTGGGGTTAAATTTGTAGAGAAAATCTTCATGTGAATTATGCTTATGATATTGTGTAATTCACTGTTTTCCTAGATGTAATTGTTGTGAAACACCATGAAATATAGTAATTTTTATAACTTAGATTTTAGTCTTGTTTTTTTCCTTTTATACTCAAGTATCACCTTAAGATATCTAATAATAATTTAATTGCAGCTATTAAAAATGCRTTTTTTCTAAATAGAATTCCTGTGCTTTTGTCATAATAACACACATTACCTTTTTTATCTAGATARGATTCTCCTAAATTGCATTTTCTCCATATTTAGCTTAAAAAGAAATCTTATTCTCCACAATAGTGAAGACWATTCTTCCTGTGTTTTTCCGTACTGTGAATTCTTGAATCAGTCTCTTTGAGATGAACATCAAAAGCTTAACTGATTCCAARTCTGTTTCTAAGGAGAAAGAAGTCTGCTTCTGATTTTGGTCATGTTGGTCTGAATAAGAACCTCTTTTATCCCAATCAGGGATGCAACTAAAGGGAGGATATGCTAAACTAAATGAAAATACTATCAAACCATAGGTTTCCTGTCTAGTAGTAATTTTTACCAGGTAAATGCAAGGTTTTTGTCATAGTACAGTGTAATTATTTTATGAATTGATTGGTTGGGGGCTTTATGAAAGATATGGTAAAGAAAAATAGTTTGATTGTTTAAGGCTGACAAAATTATTTACTAAAATTTAAGTAGCATATTGTTAGAGATTTCTCTTGTCTTGTGCTGTTTTGGGGCAGTTAAGGTACAAGATAGAATTTGTGTGGGTTTTTGCAGTGTTTTTTTGAGAAACRGGATTCCTGTGCTCCAATGAGACTATATCTGAGGATTTCCAGTGGTATCATCTAACCACAGTGCTGACTCTCTCATCAGCCTTTGTCTGCAGGATTCTCCTGCACCTCGTAATGGACAAGGTTACATATTAACTTGTTYCTTTTTCTTATCAAGAAAACAATTCTTAAAGTTGTGTGGTGGAACAGGAATTTATTGTCAAAAATTTTACATGACAGTAGGGCAGAGRCTTGCTAGATTAGGCAAGGGAAAGCATTCCTGTATGCAAGGCAACGTGGATATCACTSCTCAGAAAACCTGCAGACTTAGAGGTACATCTTGGAAGATGCTGAGGATTCTCTCAGAAGTGCTGTGTGGCTTCTTTCTGTCCTATTGACACTCTTTGGTTTGATCTTTGGTTGTGCTCTAAGCATAGGCAAAGCAAGTCTTAAGCTAAAAAAGCCTTAAAAATTAAAAGAAAAAGTCCTAAATTAAAAGAAATGTGAGCATTTCTTTGTGCAACAGGGAACATTTGTTTGACATGGTGACTTTAGTAAGTCTATTGCCTTTTCCTTGAGATACCATCYAGATTATGGGTTCCCAGCAGGAACATTGATACATGAAATTTGTCCTGGCCATGCAGTTGATGGTGAATGGTGTTTTGTGAAAGTTTCCTCACATTCACAAAGTCTGTTTTAAGATTTAATTTGAAACATTGGTTCCATACAGTTTCTTGTGTGCACATTGCAGTATGTGTRCTATGAGGTCAGAGCCTGCCTTCTGGGTAATAAATTCAGAGCAGGAAACCCTCCTTTTATGCTCCTCTCTGTGCATTTTGTTCTTCTCTTAATCAGAGATGATCTCAGTGATTCCTTTCATGTCTTCTATTGGCTGCCACAGAGCAAATCTGAGTTGTATTTTCTAGGCAGGTACGGTCAGCTCAAAACCTGTCACTCTATGTCAAATCCATTTACTTTTCCCATATACAAAACTTCACTTTTATCTTTACCTTTATTTTTGGGAGTGAACGTTGTTTGTCATGTAACTCTCCAAATCTCATAAGGCAGCTGTGTAAAGAGAAAAACAATGCTGAACTGCATGCCCTTTATAGGGCTTGTTTGGGGGGCATTTTTTCTTATGCAATATTGCAAGTTGCTTTTTTAGAATTGTCCTTCCACTTCAAGGTTCAAATGCAATTTATTTAAGAGACCCTCTGCCCCATCCCTCTTGAGGCTCGCTCTCCAATTTCCTAACCTTGGTGTTAAATAATTAGTTTTGGAAGGCTGAGCAGAAAATAAAACTAAATTAATATATGCATTTGAATGGTAGCTTTGTGCAGTTCCTCTTCTGCAATTAGAAAAYTGTCTCAAGTGCCGGTCTACCAAAGGTAATTATGAGCAAAAGGTTGAGTTCTCTTTTTTAATGAGTTCTGCCTGATGCTGAGAAGAAAATCTAGTCTRGTGCAGAGTATATTCAATAGTGCTAATTAAACCATTCCTCCCACTTACTTTAAGTCAAATTAGTTTGATCCAATTGAGAAACTAATGTTTCACTCAGGCAGCTCTTTAAGACTTAGCAAAATAGTTCCACGTGACCTTAAATGGGAGGGCTTTTTTTTTGTGAAGGGACTAGCAATTTCCACTGAGTGRAATATAGCTTTTCTTCTTTTCTTTTTCTTAGTGTTGTAAGCGAAACACTTGAGTAGCCTCTGCTACTAGAATTGAAATTCTAGGTGTGTTCCTTTTTCCCCCATTTTTGCATGGAATAGCTGTTTTTTATTTTATTAGGAGGAAAATGAAAAAAAAAAAAAATCAAGCACTTTTGGTGCTTGTTTCTAACTCAGAGACTTGTTTTAATCTACTTACAGGAAAGTAATAAAAACTTTATTATCAGAACTTCAGGAGATGACTTATTGAAGGCATCACCCTGAAAGCTCTTCAGGGTGTTAGGGACCAGAAGTTAAAATGCTTAGCAGTGTTGGATTTTTTTTTTTTAGGCAGTTAAACCCAGTCATGTACTGCTTACTGAATTTCACTGGTTTGATGGGATTATGCAGCATGAGGTATTTTCCTGTTRTGATTATAGACRTACTATCAGGAAGTGGATTTTTCATATCAGTATCATAGACAARATTTGCCTTTATTGCTACTCAGACCTGCTCAGGCATATTGGTTTCAGGTACTACTTKTTAAGGTACACTGCAYTGATCTGGATGCTCTGCTTTGGGAGGACATGTAATGCTTTTCCTGCTGAGGTTGTATGATTGCATATCCACATGGTTAAAACTACTTCCCCTCTGCCTAACATCACTAGAGAAAAACCCTCAGGTGTGATAGAGGGGGGAATCTTGTACTTGCCTGTTCACTTGGGGGGCTGACCCCCTGGGTGTGCTCAGTATTTGGGCACAGTTTGGGCCTGAGGAGGTGCCACTGAGGATCTCTGTCAGTGCTGTGGAGGCTTCACATCATTCCAGCTTCTGTTTTGCAAAGGCAGGTTGTGAGCTGTTCTGTGTGTGTCCCATGAACTCCAGCCTGGACTCCAGGGCTGGCCAGGGGCTGAGAGAAGCCTTTGAAGATCCCTGGCTTTGCAAGCTGGACTTTGTGGTATGCCTGTGTTATGGCAGCTGCAACTGGGGTGAATGAATTGGGTTAGCTCAAAGCTGCTGAGCTCAGGTACTGTCAATATTACTGCTGCAGCAGGAAAGCCACACGTTGGAAACTGGTTAAAAGCTCTACCCAGTGAGGTTGGCTCTTTCTTGCTGTGGCTGCATTGTCAGCAGTCCAGTACCCAGGCTGTGCATTTTTGACTTATCAGGAATGTTTCTGTGAGCTGTGGTTAACAGCAGTGAATGCCAGGCATACTGCTCCTTGAAGGGGCAGTGTAGKGCTGTAAAGAGCAYGGTAGAACTGATTCTGGAGTAAGGACAAACTGGTTGMATTGGTGCTACCTGATACCACYTGTGGYTTTGATATCCATTCTGATTCTGGGGCACAGGAGAGTGTAATGCTGATTCTTGTTCTGAAAAGCTTTCTGGAAGACTCGGGGGTTGTGCCCACGGTAGAAAATAGAATGGACCATAGTGCATTTATGCACTCACAACACACTGCCCCTGACCTCTCTTATCCTGCAGACTGTACTTAATCTCTCACTGTCTGGGAGAATATTAATTGCCAACTGTTGATGGAGTATACAAGCTAGCAATTAARTGTTWTGGATGAATGGARGCTGSTATTTGAGCCCTTGCCTTKAAKTTATTGATAKARGCACATGCAGCTAATTCAGTACTTTTTACGAGTTCTGAGTATTCTCWATGAGTTCCCAGGATTTTTCTATAAACCATGTTGTAATTCCACCATAAGTGGGCTTTTTAAATTCCTGTTTTCTCTCAATATGTTGCTTTATATACTATTGAAGTCAGCACAACTGAATGGCTGCAGCAGCAGCACTAAGTAGCTCATTAGCTTTGTTAAAGATGAGTGGCTTGATTTAAGTGGAATGATTAAAAAGAAAACTGTTTTGCTGAAGGAGATAAGGTAGATYCCACAAACTGTGCAGTTTACATACCAATTTATAATTTTTTTTTTTTATTATTTGAAAGCACTGAGCAACAGCAGGAAAAACCACTTGAGCATTTGGCATAATACTGGTGTATGCAGATATTAAGTAATGTGCATGGTAGAAGGCAGGTTTTTAGCTGGGAGTTTGCCAGGACAGGCATCATGTGCAGGGTTTCCTTTATAGTCAGGAAGAAGAAACCAAATACAATGAGATGTGTTTATTGCTTGACATTCGAAATGCAATGCTGTGCCACATTTTTATTGAAAGACATGAGCAAAATTCAGTATCTTGTTACTTTCTTACAGATTTAAATGAACTGTTTTGACTTGCAGTTTMTTTTTATTTAGTTTATTTTTATTTGGTGGCAAACCCTTTTCAGTCTCATTTTAAAAAAGTAAAAAAATTCTTGCATGAGAGAGCTGCCAAAAAGTTGACTGAATAATGTTTATGATTCTTTTCTCTGAACAAATATTAGACACTTTTGGCACTCCTGTGTAGAAGGTGCCATGACTGTAAAAACAAAAATATCTTTAATATATTATAGAAGGTGCCAAAATGGCATTCCATGCTGTTCTCTGATTAAAGTCTAGGCCACATTCTGCCTATGGAAAACTGCCTTTCCATGTTGATTTGYAGTTCAGTAAATACTTGCTGTTCCTGAATAGGTGAAGAATTGTCCTAAACAACTTCCATTGTAGGTGAGATGAAGGGGGATCTTACCATTTTGGATTAGTCCTTATTCCTATTGGTTACATTTATTCAAGAAACTTCATGAACAGAAGGCCTATTCCATGACCCTTCTAAACATTACTCTAAAAAAGCAAATTGCACTTGTCAGTGTGACTTTTTTTCACAACTTTTCAAAAAATCATTAAATTTTGTTTGGAAGTGGTCTCTGGAGGCCATCAAGTCCATGTCTGACAACCTTGAAAACCTCTGAGGCTGGAGATTCCACTTGTGTGAATAATATAGTGCTCAATTAYCTTTCTAGTGAAGAATTTTTGCTTAATGCCCTTCAATCTTCCTAACTGCAACCACTGGCCCTTGTTTTGCCGTTGGCCATATTTGATGGGAGGTTGTCTCTGTGGTCACTGGAGCTACCTCTCAAGCATCTGTAGGCTGTTGTTGGATCTCTCTGCCAGAGTRAACAAGCYCAGCTCTCTCTTAGRATTGCTTCTAAGGGCCCAAGTGATCACCATCCCTGTAGCCTTCTACTGGACCTTACTCAGCTCCTCATCGTCCTTCATGAACAGCAGAGCCTCAAACTGAACACAGCTTTGCAGACATGGTCTCTTCAGTGCAGGAGCTCCCTTGACCTGCTGGCTGTCCCTTTCTCAATGTGGCCCAGTGTTGGCTTTCCAGCTTCCCAGGGAGACTGCACCATGGCTCATTGGCACCCTGGTACTTTCAGCAGGGCTGTCAGTCAGGCAGCCACTTTCCAGCTGTRCTTGTGTGTGAGGTTATTCTTCTCCAAGTGCAGAACATTGCAGTTCTGCTTATTAAGCTTTGGAAAATTCCTGTTGCTCTAGTTCACAGGTTTCTCAAATTGACATGAATTAAGTCTCTACTGCTCAATGTATCAACTTTTCCTCCATTTGGTGCTGTCCTTGCATTTTCTAGTAAGTGCATTCTTCCTTATGACCCAGGTTGCTGATGARGGTGAGGAACAATATCAGAACCAGAAAAAACTCCCTGATTCTCACTGTGTTACTGACTGCCAGCTGGCCTTTGAGCCAKTGATAACTGTGAGCCCAGTGTCCARGCAGATTYCAATATATAAATCTAACAGTTCATTCAGCCCATAGTTTCTCAGCTTTCTGAGCTTCTGTGGAAKATCTTGTCAAAAGCCTTATGTAAGCCCAAGTGGATCATATCCAGTGCTCTCCCTTGGTCCATGCAGCTCATCATTGCATAATAGAAGGCAATCAGGTTGGTCAGGGAKGATTTGCACTTGGTAAATCTCTGCTGATTATTCCTGATTAACTTTTTGTCCTTCACATACTTGAAAATCTATTTCTTTTTATCTTAATATGAGTTAGTGGAAGAAGCATATAATCTCTTTGGGACAAAGGCACATGAATGCAATGTTCCACTGGCAGCAGCAGAGGTATTTCATGTCCAGAGGAAAGAAGCAGGGATAAACTGCTTTATTGGTATAGTGAACTTCTATTTTAATAAGGAAGAGAGATAACTGCATATATGCTAGAGATTAGTCATTGTTTGGCTAAGGTAAGATTTATCCAGGAAAAAAGTGACACCTTAGGAAACTTAGTAACCTCTGAAGAGAGTCCCAGGACCAATATAAARTCTGTATTTATAATTCACTTARGAAACATTGTRCTACATGGTAGATACAGAAGAATTAATTGACATCTCAGTTGTAATTACAGTCCTTGAGTTGTGAAAGCAAAAGAGTAAATCTCCAGATCTTTAATAAGAACAATGGTACCTTTCTCTGTTTTAGGTGAACTATTGGTGAGAGATCATGAAATTAAAAGTTGCAAGTTAATCAGTTGCTRAGTAAATCATTTGGCACTTCAGGTGAGGAAGTGTAACCCTATTTGAGGAAAAAATATACTGTCTCAATACAGAAAGTTGTAATTTTATTCTGTAGTATATTTAAAATTCACCTTCCCAAGTAACTTTAGGGAAACTCTTAAGTCTTTCCTCCATATTCTTTAATTAATTGTTTTTTTTTATTTCTCCTATGTCTGTATTAAGGTGAGCAGAAACTTTCATTCAGAATGTATGAAGACAAATGCACAAATAGGTATCAAGTCCAGGGTAATGTTTCAAATTCAAAAAGTCTTGATCTACTCTGCTATTAGAGCATTTGACAATTCCAGCCTGGGGAGCCATAACACTATTTCCAATTGCTCTACTCAACACAGCTACATATGCTRCAGATATGTTTCAATGAGTTAAAAGAAAGTAAGCCACTGAAAGTTTGCCTGAGACCAGTTCCATTTTTTTTCCACAGAATATATGTGTYTTTACTTTAGTCATCTTCTGTCAGACTTTCACAGTCCTGGGACTTCACCAAGTTTGTTAGGAATTCTTAGTGTGTACTTTTGCTGCTCTTCAGATGGGACGATTGATTCATTTCTGTGTTGGTATTTGCAGGTAAAGAAGTCTCTGGATGCCCTGGCTTTTTGTTTGTTTGTTTGGTTTGTTTTGTTTGTTTGTTTTGTTTTTGTTTGTTTGTTTTGATATAAACAAGGGTTTCTGAAGAGGAGATAAATTTACTTTAATAACAGAACGAGTGAAAAATTTCTCTGCGTATGTTGCTTTTCCTGGGAAGCCTATTTTACCTGACCCAACTTGAAAAGAARGATTTGACTAGACATCTTGAGAGGTCCCTTCTAACCTTAACATTTTTGTGATTCTGTGGTTCAACTGTGATTTCCAATTTTGATTGGTCATAGGGGTTGTATGTTGYAGCATATTCTGGAAAAGATGTGCTTGCATGCAGTCCAAAGCCTTAAGACAAATAGATTTTGAGATCTTCTATRCTGGACAGAAAATATAATCACAGCATCACAGGATAATTGATTTTGGGAGGAACCTAAACAGGTCTGGAGTCCAACCTCATGTTCAAAGTAGGATCAGCTATGATCCCAAACAAGATTACTTGGAATTTTATATGCTTTGTATACTTAAAAATCTCCAAGGAAGGAGACTGCACAACTTTTCTGAATAACCTGTTCCTATGACTGTCTGCCCTTGTGGTGAAAATAAAAATTCCTTTCAGCCAGTCTCAGTCTCTCTTCTTCCCATCATGCACCATTTTGAAGAACCTGTCTCCATCGTTTCTGTGACCTCCTTGTAGAGATTAGAAGGCTGCAGCTAGGTTCCTCTGAATCCTTGTCTCCAGGCTGAACAAGCCAAATTAGCTCAGTCTTTAATAACAGGGTGAATTCTCCAGACCCCTGAGTGTCTTTGTAGCTCTCCACTGAACTCTGCTGAACTTGCTCCACTTCCTCAGTGAGTGTATTGTGGGGGGAAAAGTGGATGCAGTATTTGAGATGTGGTCTACAAAGTGCTTTTGTCTACTTGCTATGATAATACAACCTAGGATGCYGTGACTTTTGTTTTGCTGCCAGGGTTTGCTGCTGGTTGTCTGCCCAGGGTCCTTGCCAGGACAGTTGTTTCCCAGCCTATCACTCCCCTGCCTGCCTTCATGCAAGGGCTCATTTCTTCCCAGGTGCAGGAATTCGAACTTTTCATTTTTAAAATTAATAAAGTTCCTGCTGGCCTATTCCTCTAGCCTGTCTAGATCCCTTTTAACAAAATCCTACACTTAAGCATATCAGCTCTTTCTCCTTGATGTGAAAACTTGGTGAAAGTGTGTRCAACCACTTACCCTCAAGTCAGTGATAAGTACATCAGAAATGACAGGTTCCAGGATAGAGCTCTGTGGTACTCCACTCGTTGATAGCCTCCAGATACATTAGGATGGGCTATCTACTGTCTACTGATCATTCCAGCAGGTTTTCTCATATCTAATTGTCTACCAATACAGACCATAACATCATAAATTGCAAGCAAGGATATTGTGAGAGTCAMGCATATCTCTGAAGATGAAAGTAAATGACATCCACTGATCTCTCTTCATCCTGAAATCCAGTAATTTTATCCCAGATGACAATCTATGCTGAATAGATGGTCACCTTATCTACTTAGTGTGCTCAGAAACACTCTTGAAAAACACTTGCTTTGTGATTTTTTCCAGAAATCAAAGTGAGACTTCAAGTTGCCTGGGATTACCTTTYGACTTTTTCGAAGACTGATACAACATTTACCCTCCTCCAGTCATGTGGGACCACTTGATCTCTATGAGCTGTCAAAGATAATAGGGAGCAGCCTTGCAGGGATACAGCCTGTTGGATCCCATGAGCTTGTGTGGGTTGAATTCTCTCAATCAATCCCTGAGTCCAAATGGACTGCTGGTAGATCTCCATGTTCCCTTTCATTAATCACAGAGGTATGGTAGACCTTAGTGAATACTCAGCCAGATGACATTAAATACATTGATGTTATTTGTGCCTGCTGTTGCTAAATAACCCATCTCGTTCAGCAGCCCACATATTCCTTGTTCAGCCTTACAGCTATTTTTCTACTTGTGGGCTCCAATGAGACCTCCCCTTCCACTGAAGCCACTGTAAATCAGTGCACTTCTTACACTAGAAAAACAAATAAATGTGAGGRCCTGTAATGAGATGTTGCAGGGTTTACAAGTAGCAACTCAAATTTTATTAGGTAGCTGTGAAACTTATAAAATTTAAACCAAAAACTGCAATGCACTCCTTGTTTCCAGTTCTTGCTGATGGTGTTGTACAAGTTGTGGTGGCCCTAGGGGTGCCAGCAGCCTTGACTGTTCCTGCCCAGCCCTGTCTCAGTCATGCCACAGCAGAGTCTGGTCCCCAGCTCAATACAGCTCTGCCCTGCTGTGCCCAGGCATGGGCCCCACCAAGCTGAGCCTGCATCCAGCTCATCATTCTCCCATCCCCAGGAAGCCCAGAGCTGGGGCCTCCCTGGTGCCCTGTAGTGCCCTGTTCATGGCTGGGGTGGTGGGATGGGCACACACAGACAGTGGGCAGCCACTGTTCTTTTGCTGCTCCCTGCCACAAGTTGTCTTTCTACCRGGGTCATTTGGGGATCTGCTCCCATTTTCCTCTAAAAGCAACGAATTCAAACTTTTCTGAAAAAAACTTGTTACCAGGTTCTGGATCTTCTGCCTYAACAGAGTATTTTGAGGACACTGCTGAAAATATCTTTCAGTTTTGTTTGACAGGTACTTTCTACCACCTGAGGCATATGCCAGCTGTTTGTGTCATGTCAGGAATCTACTGTGTTTTGTATTCCTGCTTCTCAGTTTWGCCCTGTGCTGGGAAAGGGRTGGAATCAAAAACCAGGAGAACTTGCTGAAAAGCAGCATTTAATGYCTTCAGATCTTAGACCTCCCTCTTGACTCCTTTGCTTTCTTTGATCATGTCACCTGTTTTACAGTGTTAACTACAGTCCTTGTACTGTAAGCAAGGGTCTTTCCTTAAACAGGTCAGCTATCATATTGCCTTTATAGTACTCACCTCAATAATACAGAGCCATCTCAACCTCTGGCATAATGAYGAAGGCAGATGGCCTGTACAGCCTGGCCTTTTCAGCTTTGAAAATGCTTGTCACCCCTGTGCTATGATTACCATGCGTCTCTCCTGCCCTTCTGATGGCAGGGCTTGACAGGAGATGGAATAAGGACAAGCCTTGTAGGATATCTCCATTGCACTGTCCTTGAATGCCAAACACTCCATCTTCACCCAAGCTAAATAAAAGAAAGAATTTTTTCATTGGGAACCTCTGCTGGGCCTGTTAATTTGCAGTGTGAAGTGATGTGTTCCTCATAGAATAACTTTGCCAACCATGGCTGTGCTGCCTCTGTGCACAAATGGGTTCATGATTCTTCTGAACTCCACTCATCTTGAGACAGAGGTTTTCTTTTTTCCTTCTCACCCTGCCCTGGGACTTGGTCTGTTTGGTACARTGTGCCTGATTCTGCMCTCTGGAAAYAAAACAGATGAAACCCACCAGCACWGAAATCTTTTTACARCAGCTTCAGAATAAGGCCTTCTACCTRTGACCAGGCTTCTGAGGAATGATAAGCTGTGTCTGAAAGTCACCATGTTCCTGCAGTTTCTATTGATTTCAGCAGAATTTGTGGGTGCTCAGCAGTTTTGCTYTGCTTGCTGACAGTAGATGCATGGGCTAAATCACACTCAGCTGCATAATGAGACAAGCTATAGAGACAAAAACCCCCAAACCTTTTTGCCTGCATATTCTCTTTCAAATGCAAGTGAAGAAAGGCCTGAATTAATTAGTGGAGAAGCTACAGAACACCCAAGAGCATGTCTTGATTCATTTGTTTTAGAACAGTTAGATGTAGCACAGCTCACAGAGAATGACACTGAAGTGGGTGGCTTCTGGGGAGCCAATACTAWTTTTTCACTAAATGCTCAAAATTATGCACATTTTTATTAACTGTATGYAGTGCTGTGGATAAGAGTCAGACTTACATGAGGATTGCAAAGTATCTCCAGTGTTTTTTCCATTTTTATTTGTTATGGTCTGTTAATCTTAGCAAACAACGCAGCATTTTTTGGGACTCTTCCTTCTTCCTCTTCCCCTGTGCCTCACAWGCCTTCTGGGCTCCTTCCCCACCCATTATAGATTTAGATATTGAAATTATGAAGTTCAGAATCCTGATTCAATAATCCTCATTATTGAGGCAGAAGTTATTGTAAATATTTCTCTCTGCAAAGTACTGTGAGGTAGAGTCTATGCTCTCACTGCAATATCCGTTTTGTAGCTTAGATCTGAATAAAGATATGTGCAAACATATGATGCACATGCATTGGCYATGCACAAAGGCCTCAGCCCATGTATAAATACAAGTTACTGAGAGCTCAGGATTTGTTGTTTTATTTGTTTTGAGTTCTTTTAAATAACAATAAACTATGAGTAAATAATTTCTTAGSTGCCAGTCTGATTTCTGCTGGCACCAGAG